>CM062922.1:58298804-58539550 GCA_031878705.1 Tapirus indicus | reverse complement strand
TTGCCACTCTCTGACGGTCTGGCTTAGTTGAAGGATAAAATTTAGAGTATCTGGAGGAATGGACTGGAGGTGGGTGATAACAGTAGGAGAGAAAGCTGCAGATATAAAACAGGACTCTTGGGACTTAGCTATTTTGGCCTTCAGTTCAGAGCTGCATCCTGAGATGAGAGGAAGAGAAGCACATCACAGCCTTCTCTGATATTCACGATTTCTTGGGAGGCATCTGAAGGTAGGGGAAGGCAGAACTCAAAAGATTATTTCCCTGAGGGAGACGGGGCAAAGGGCCAGCCAGCTGTTGTGACATCTGGGGTGGGAGTGAGGTGACTGAATGAGACTCATTTAAAACATTAAAAAGTACTTTGGCATTTTTTTTTAAATTTCTGCACAGTATACCTAACCCCCTAAGTAGCAGCTTAGGTTTTGGCCACGTTGAGGCTTGGGAAGATTAAGCCTGTCGGAAAAATCCTAAAGAGAATTCAAAGAGAAATTAGAGGTAGCATTAAACAGTTAAGCAGCCCCCGCACAGCTCCCAGACTAGAATGGACCTCCCCTTGTGGAGGAAGAGCGCGGGGACCCCAGCAGCTCAGGGACCTGGAGGGCAATGTCAATACAGAGGTCAGCCTGCCTGTGACATCCGCATCATTTACCTTCAAGATCACCCAAGGGAAGAAAGTCCACAACTTAATTATCCCTCTATTAATTCAGTATCCAGAAGTTCTTCCAATTATCTGACCAAAGCCTTTTTGTTGTTTTCCCTACAAAGATTGTATTTTTCCTAATAGAGAAGGGGAGAAAGCTCGTCCAGCCTTGGTCTGGGGAGCTAGGACGGGAGTGAGAAGGGCAGTCCTCCGCTACAGGGAAGAAGACTGGAGAGGGGGTTGGTGCTCCCGGCTGCTTCTCTGAAATCCTCTTGGTGAGTGAGGACAAGGAGTAAAGGGTGGAGAAGGGAGAGGTAGAGCAGGCTGGAATCTCAGGCCAAGTCCCCTGACAACGGGCAGGAGTCTGGAACCTGCAGCCTGTTACTTAATTATCTCTGAATGGTTTTTGTTCCTGGCTTTAAACATTTACCCCTATTGGGTTTTCACGGCTTCACAAGCTCTCTATCTCCTTTTCTTTGCCGTTGCCATGGCAACGACTCCAGGCATACAACTGCTCTCTGATTTTAAATAAAAGTTGAGGTTTCTCTCTCTCTTCCCTCCCCCCTCCTCCCTCCTTTTTCTCTCCTAGGATGGATGAGGTTTCTCTCTCATTCCCTCCCTTCCCTCTACCTTCCTCTCTGCCCTGCACTCCCCCCACCCAGCTCATCCTTATCATCACCTCATTCTCTCATTTCCTCCTTCCACCTGCCTCCTCTCAAAGCCCTCTCCCATATCTCTGGGCTTCCAAGCTGGCCCTAATCCCCTGGTTGCCATGACAGCAAGACTAGGCCCCTTAGGAGGGATGGGGGCAGAGGTTGAAGGATAAGGACACGTCTGGGGAAGGTGGGGGATCTGCTGGCAATCCCAGGAGGAGTGTCCCCCAATATTCTCTGGGGACCACCACCTTCCTCTCTGGGCCTCAATTCCTCTAGCGATTGATGGGCAGTAGATTCCTTATCTCATCACCCCTACTCCCAGAAAGGACTTTTTGATCTGTGCAATTGGGAATAGTGGGGGGAGGCAGGGAAGTCCGTGGACACGAAGCAGTGGTTTTCCAAACTGATGGGAGGTGTGTGTTGGGTGATGGGTGGGGTGGGGCAGGTTAAGGTGGAACTTCCAGTTCTAGTGTCTGCTCTGGGGCAGTGAGTCACTTACTGTCCTGAATCTTGGTTTTCATTGGCAACTTTCGGGAGTTGGATTAAATCTGTGATTTTCAAACTGTACTCCGAGGTGCCCTGGGCCATCTGAGGTCTCAGGAACTATAGCTGGTGGGGGTGGAGAGTGCAAGGTGAGAAGAGGTGGGTGCAGCAAGCGCCTGAGACCCCAAACAGTTAGTCTGGTTGTCTGGCACCACAGGGGTCTGCTTGTATCTGGTTAAGGCAGAGATGTGGTAGATGTTCCGGCAATCCTCATCACAAACTAGATGTTTCTAGGGAGAGTCAGGGCCTCCATCGACTCCCCCTAGTGGATTGTCCAGGCGGCTCTCTTTGCCACCTGGCTGCTCCTTTCCTAACCCCAACCTTGGATGGACAGGTAAGTCATGGCTTAGGAGGAAACCTAATCATTTCTGAAACGGGATTCGGGATGAAATACTTCCTCCCCAACCACATAAACCTCTGGCTCTTAATTTTATGGGATATGGGTCAAGGTTAAACACTTGGGTAAAGGGAGAAATGGACAACAACGTGGCATTTTAGAAAAAGCTATGGAGCGGGAGTCAGAAGACTTGATTTCTAGGTCTAGCTCCTCCTCTGGTTAGCTCAGTCCTTCTCAAGTGGGGAGATTTTGATCCCAGAGGACATCTGCAAATGTCTGGAGACATTTTTCATTGTCTCACCTGTGGGTGAGGGGTGCTACTGGCTTTAGTGAGTCGAGGCCAGGATGCTGCTAAACATCCCACAGTGCACGATCAGCCCCCACAACAAAGCGTTAGCTGTTTCCATCTTGAGTAAGTCGTTTCCCATTCTGAGCCTCAATTTCTTTGTTCATAGATTAGTATGAACTTACACTCAATCATTCATTTAACACACACTTCCTGAGTGCCGATTCCAGGCACCATTCTAGGCCTGGGGGCTGGGGGAAGATGCAAGACGAAGACAGAGAAGGTCCACTTGTATTTACAACTCCCAAGGGGGGGCAGAGTAGAACAGGATTTATGAGTTCTATGTTATAATTAGGGGCACGAACTTGTACAAGGTCATACAGAAAGTCAGGAAGGAAGCTGGAATCTGAACCCAGGTCTCCTGACTACAGACCCAGGGCTCTTCTTTCTCATTACTCCAGATCAGAGAATGTGAGAATTCAATTTAACAATACGTGCTAACATACGCTGCATGCTTAAAGCATCTCAGATACCTTGTCAAGCGTTCTACATAGATTATTTAATGCAATCTTTACCATCCTCCTGGGAAGCAGATGCCCCTAATCTTCTACAAGAAGGTGAAGGGTGTGCACGGGGTCATGCTGGCAGGAGGTAGCAGGTCCGGGATCCAAACCCAAGCAGTCTGAACTCCAGATCTTGTTCTTTTACCCAGAAGCTGAAGAGCCCTTTCAGGGCCTCCGGCATCATCTGGTGAGCTTCTTGTTTTACAGTTGAACAAACTGAGGCCCTGAAAGGGCACAGGACTTGCCCGAGAAGAAAGAGTCAAGATGAAAATCCAGGTCACCCAACCGCTAGTCTAGGATCAACTCCAGTATACCCTGAGCTCTCAATGTCTGTAATCTTACTGGGGACAGGGAGTGGGAGGTGCATTATAAGAACTAAAGTCCAAATGCCCAAGAATCAAAGTTTGAGGGAAAGAGGGAGGGGGAAAGTGGGAGAAACAGCTGGTGGTCAGGAGAATGAAAAGAGCTGCCTCCAGATGGAAAAAGAGAAATAGAGAACTCAAAGTTGGGGGGGAGCTGGGGGAGGGAGCTCTGAAAGAAAGATGCTGAGCACAGGAGAAAGGGCCCAGACGAGGAAGACGGAAGACGAGGCTTCTGAGCATGGCTCCTAGCGACATCAGCACACATCCTCCCCGGCCTCCCCAGCTTCTCTCCAGGCTAACCTCGGCTCTGCTTCCCTCCGGGCCTCACCACTCAGCACCTCACCAGGCTGACAAAATTCCCTGACTCACTCCCTCACCTTAAAACCCACCCTGTCCCCCTAGTTGGGGGGGGGAGGGAAGAGCCTGGAACTTTCCCCCCATTCCAATGTCCAGGGGCTTCAACTGCTGCTTTTCCTGACAACCAGCCCCAGACCCAAGGGAGGGGGCAAGAAGACTGCCCACATCCCCCAGGCCTTCCCAGGACAGTCCTTGAGACAATCCTAAAGCACCCAGCACAGAACACAGCACAGAGAAGGCACCTGCAACCTGCCAGTCTCCCTCCCAGCTTCCAAGTTCCTTCTGGGGTCTCTTCCAGCCTCAGCTCATCTCTTCAAATCCACTTTACAAATGAGGGAAACAGGCCCAGAAGCTTCTCTGAAGGCCCTGACCCTCAGTGAGGAGGCCCAGGCATGACTTATGAAAGAGGTTGGGGTTTGTTGTTTGTTATTTTTGTTTTGTTTTTGACAAAACATAATCCAGGGCCTTGGGGAACTTGCAATCTGGCAGAAAACAGAAAGGTCAGTGCTTTAAAACCCAGTACACTAAGCCCGCGCAATGAGATCAAGGGGAGGGTTAGTCAAGAAGGGTCCTCCGAGGAGGCAGCCCTTCTGAGCATCAGATGCAGGAGCCAGAGAGCGTGATGGAGAAGAGGGAGAAGCTCACATCGCGAGGTCTTTAGGTCTTTACAGGCAAACTGAGACTCCTGTGCACTGGTTCCTAGTCGATGGCCCTGGTTTTCATTTCTTCCCTTCCCCCACAGCTCAGCTCTGGTCGGCCTCTGAGATGATTAAAACCAAAAGAATTTTAAATGTCTGGAATTCACTTTTCACCACTGATGCCATTTGCTTATTTTTTCTCTCTCTCTCCCCTCCCTTCTCGTAACTTCTCCTCTTGGGAGAGCTGTCCGTTTGCTTCATGTCGTTCCTCCAGCCCAGTTTGCTCTGCAGTGATGCCCCATACCCACCAGCTCACTTTGTTTTCATTTTGGGGAAGAGGAGAGAGGGGGCTGGGTGTCTCAAGCAAAGGGGAGGGAGGAGGAGCGGGTGGAGGGGCCTTGATCTTGCTGGCAAAAGTTCCCAGAAAAAGGAAGGAGAAGAAATAGCTTTCAGGGAAAGAAATCTGCCAAAGGTTTATGTTCCCACAAGACTCTGCAAAGCCTTTTCACAGACCCAAGCTAAAGTTCAGGGCAAAGCCAGAGCATGTTTCTTCAGGGAGAAACTCTTATCGACATGTACACACAAGCACCCACACCCTCAGTCCAGGGTCCCCCACCTTCCCAGAGCAGGCTGGACCATCCCCAGGACAGGGGACTGCATGTGCGTGCGTGTGTGTATATGGGGGGCCCTCTTGCCCTCCTCACCCCAAGTCCAGACCAGATCTGAAAATGGAGAAAACATTTGCTTCCACCCTGGTTCCTGAGCAAATAACACTTCCCCTGGGGCACCCCCGTTCTGGCCCTCTGAAGTCAGTACCTCCAGCCTTGGCACGCAAACCAAATCAGAGAGATCCAGGGCCCCTTTCAGGAAGAACCAGTCCTTTTCGTGAATTCCCACAGGATGGCAAAGAGTCAGAAAACTGTGCAGCCAGAAAGAATCTTGGAGATTAACCTTCTCATTTTATGACAAGAAAACAGGCCCAGGTCACTGCATAAGGTCACTCCATTAGAGGCACAAATGGGACTAACATCCACAGCTGGACTCGCCATCCAGTGCTCTCTCCACATTGCCTCCTGACATAGATTTTCTATTGTAATGCCCAGGAAACCAGAAGCTGAGTCAGAAGTTGCCAGCCATGTGAGACTTGACACGTTTAACCCTTTGGCACACGGGCTCTGCTGCAGGCGGCCTGGAGGTCAGCAGGGAGATCAAGCCTGCCTGCAACTGGATGCCAATATGCTCTGAGCTGGAAGCCGCCCTGGCCAGAACAGCCAACTTATTTGTGGAAAGAAAAAATTACACTGGGACAGAGTGGCCTGGGCTGTCAAGGCTTTGCCCAATAGCACACCCCAGGAGCGTAGGATGGAAATTCTGTGCCCTTCCTTACTGAGGAAGTTGAACAAAAGCTTTTTGAAAAATTAACTTGTTTTACATGGTTTCTACTGGGCTAGTTTAGATGCCCCCATGTACAGTGGTAACAATAACAGTAGGAGGAGTAATAACAGTTATTACCACGTGTTTAGCACCTGCCATATGCCGGGGACTGTTTACATACACCGTCTGCCGTCTTTTCAAGATTCCCATTTACCAACGAAACAACTGAGACTCAGGTCATATGACAATCCCAAGGTCTCACTGCTAGTTAATGGCAAAAAAGCATTAGGATCTAATTTATTTCATTCTAAAGACCAAGCATATTGTGCTAGGGTTGTGAAAAAAAATTCAATATCGAGAGGGAAAAATGGATGTTCCCAATTCTCCATCACCCCCTGCAGACAGGCAGAAGCTGGGGCCACAGAGGTGGAACAAGAAACAGGAAAGACAGACACACGAGTGCACACTAGGGCTTGGGTTCCAATCCAGCTTGTGTCGAACTCTCTGGGTAAACTCTTCTGTCTCCTGAGCCTCTCTAATCCATGATCCGGACATGTGTCCTGTCTGCTGACCTGGGGGTTGGAAGCCCAGGGAAAGCCCCGAGCCCTGCGGTGATGCCAGAGCCAAAGGTCCGGCAGGAGCAGGCTCTCTCCCTCCCTTTACCTAAGCTCCCAAGCCACAGTTTTTCTCTAGAATGAGGATGATGGGCATATTGTGAAACAACTGGCACAGCGCCGACAAGGTCTAGGTGTGAATAAATGTGAGGCCTTTCCCTCCTCATCCGGTCATAGTACTGAGTGAACATTCCTTAGTCATTCCCATGGGTTCAAGCCCCAGGGTGTGTGTCCTGCTCTCCTCAAAACAGAAAAACTCCCAGGCCAAGCCCTGGTCCTAATTCAATGGTGGCCCTGCCATTCCTTTCCCTGTCACAGCCTTCCCCCCAACCCGAGTTTGCCTCACGTCCCAGCACACTTCACTTGGGACTGTCTCTTGCTCCTCCGCTCAGCTTTCTGCCCACCAGCCTATACCCATCTCCTGCTGTACCCCCCCACCCTGGGGCAGGCCAAGGGACCCAGGATGTGCAGCTCAGGCTGTGCCAGCCTAGTGCTGGGGGACCTGGTGGGGCCTTCCCCAGGGAGTACCCCAGGCCTCCCTGCCCACTGGCAGAGCCTCCCTGGGCCCACTGGGCGGACAAGGGGTGCTGGTTCCCATGCTCTGCTCACCACTCCACGTATCCCCCACTGCAATGTCCCTTTCTTCTCCTCCCTGGGTCTTACCCACCAGCTGCCGGCCGCCCCCACCTTCCTCCAGCATTTCTCTTCCCACTCCCCCCTTCTCTTCCACTTCCTCCCCACCCCCCTCTGCTGCCCGCTTGGAGCAGGAGGTTATGAAAATGAGCTGCGTGCCCAGGAGACTGTAATTATCTGCTAAGTGTGAAAGCCAGAGTGATTAATTAAGAGATAATAAAAAGAAAAGGAGGGCGAGAGGGGGGCCTGGCGGCTTTGCTTTGATGATAGAACCTGAGGTGAGCCAAGCAATTAGGGGAATCTTTATCGAGAGTTAGCTATAATCCACAAATTATCAAGCACCAAACGCTTCAGGAACGGGGCGCATTTCACTCCTGTCGGGCGACAGACCCAGACCGACAGACAGGGAAGGACAGCAGGAGGAGGAGGCCAGGGAGCATCCGGCGGCGGGGGGGGGGGGGGCAGGGAGAAGCCCGGAGCACTGGAGCGTGTGGCTCTGCTGGTGGACGACAGCCACAGAGCAGGCTGCGCAGATTGTCCTGTGCCAGGCCACCGGGCAGCGCTACCAGGACCGCGGGCCATGGCTACCCTTGAAAAAGGGTAGCCACCCCCGACAGATGCAAGCTGCCCCACAGGCCGGCTCCACACTGCAGCCAACTCAAAACACCTCGCTGTCTCCTCCAGGAGGACGGAGACCCAGGTTCTTCTCTCCCCTGCGAGACGCGTCAGCGCCTCCTCTTCTGAGGACTTGCCTTTCGCCCTGTCCTCAAGGGAGCAGGCGCTGCTTCAACACCATTCTTCTCCTGAGGTGCACGGCTGCCTGCGGGTGTGGGAGTATGTCACGCGGCCGGTGTGACCACAACTTGACAAGGCGACACCACAGCTCTCAGCTCCCAGAGCCTCCAGCCCACACAGCCCCAGTGGGGCAGCCCTCCTCCTGACCCCCACTCTGCTTCCACACAGCCCTCCTATAAGGGCGGTATCTTCTACCGTCTTGTTCCCTGGATCCTGCCCTGTCGTCCATCCCACCCGGTTCCACTGTTCCCTCTTGCCCCTTCCCCGGAACCTTCCTTAACTGATCCCTGGCTCCAGTATCTCTTTCCATCTGCTCCTGCGCAGATGCACAACAGGGTTCAAAATACTCCCTTATTCAGATGACCTTTGTATCTGTTTAGACCCTGAGGAAGACGGGGAACCTATCTCCCCTATGATAATTAGCCATCTGATAGCAGAAACCAAGTCTCCTCCCTCAAGTTCAAGTTTGGAGCTAAGAGTTTGTACTTATCTAATACAGTCCAGTGTCCCAGGGAAATGCCCACACTCCTTCATCAGATTAGCACATCTCCAAGGCAGACACCCCACTGCAGACACCCCATCCCCTCTTTTCTCTGCCCACACTGATGCCACTTGGAATCCACCCCGTCCACGCAGGCAAGGCTCAGTTGAGGACATCCCTGTGTAATTCCAAGAGGAAAATATTCCTGCTTGGAAGCTAGAACAGGTCCTGACTATGGGGTAGGCCTACCTCTGCCATCTCCCCTCCATGCCCCACTTTCCTACAGGTACCTGGTTCAGCAGAAGATGCCAGGGCCTCTCTCAGCCTGGCTCCCGTGGAGGGAGGAGGAGGGGCCCTCAGGCCATCAGCTAGAGATGGTGGGAAGGACACCAGAGCACTCCAGCCTCCAGCTGCTCTGAGCCACTGAGAAGGGGAAACTGGACAAGAAAGGGCCTGGTGACTCAGTCAGGGTCCTGTGAACACTATCCTTCTGGCCCTGACTGGGGACACTGGGAGGACAGGCTTAATGGTTTGTTGGAAAGCAAATCTGACCCCTAAAGAGACAATCTGCTCTGGCTCAACTGGGGCCTCAGAGACAGTCTCACCTATGACCTCTCTGGGTTTGCTCCTCTATTACAAGGAGCTTTGCCTTGAAGTGAGACAAAATGAACCTACTGGGGAAAATGTTATTTATTCAGACATAGAGAATACTGGAGACTTATTCAGTTACAGTCCCTAATAGGACAGTTCTTTTTATGCAGGAGCTGGACGAATTCAGGTTAGACTCAGGGAAGAACTTCCTGCTTGCCAGGGATTATTAGATATGAAAGTGAGTGAGCAGAGAGAGCTAATGGAATTCCTTTTTTTTTTTTCAGAAAAAGAACAAACACTGATGTGTCAAGGTTGATTCAAGTTAGTCTTGCCTAAAGAGAGAGATCTTGAGAGTCCAAAGATGTTGGAGTTTTTTGTTTTCGTTTTTTTTTTTTTTTTTGAGGAAGACCAGCCCCGAGCTAACATCCGTTGCCAATCCTCCCCTTTTTGCTGAGGAAGACTGGCCCTGGGCTAACATCTGTGCCCATCTTCCTCTACTTTATATGGGAAGCTGCCACGGCATGGCTGACAAGCAGTGCGTCAGCGGGCGCCCAGGATCTGAACCTGCAAACCCCAGGCTGCCAAGTGCGGACTAAACCGCTGCGCCACCGGGCGGCCCCGAGATGTTGGAGTTTTTAAAGAATCATTTCTCCATTTTCATTCCTGACCCCAGGTTCTATGTTCTACAAAGCCCAATCTGATTGATCCCACCTTCTTCTTTATTTCCTCTGAAACCCCTCACTATTTACGTTTGTAGTTTGCATATGTCCCCGTTTGTACTTGCTGAATGTGTCAGTTTGCTGGGGTAGAGAAGAGGATGAAGGAGAGTTAATGGGAGTTCCTGTTTCCCTAGTGGACAGGATTCCCTAGATATAAGGACCAAGATTCCCCCACTGAATCAGGAGAACTCTGAAGGCAGAGGTTCTCTCTTCCGTGGCCTGTGGATCTTCGGCTACCGCACACAGATAGAGAAGGGAGGGAGAGAGTGAGTGAGCTCATCATGTTGGCTGGACAACCAGTATGTCTATGTGAGTGTGAGAAACTGACCTGCCCAGAGATGGTCCTCCATTGCTCCCCCCAAACCATGCCCGTAGTCAAGCCTACAACCCACCTTCCTTCCCAAATCACACAATTTGCTCATGACCAAATTTTCAAGCCAAAGCCAACAGGGTCAAGGCCCTGGCTAGCAGCTCTGTCAAAATATTTTCCCCTAAATCTCCACCAAATAAGAGCTGGATTATGAAGAGTTTTTTCATTGAAAAAAAAACTGAGTGGAAATGACTGGCTCAGGCATGGAGGAGTTTCCACCAACACACTGGCTGGTTGCTTTTCAACTGTGCAGCTGGCAGCTGCTGGCATGAGAGAAGACTTGGTGGGTGCAGTGGGGAGGCCGGGAGGTTGTGAGGTGGCAGGAAGGAGGACTGGGCAGGTCAGTCTTGGGGCCAAAGATGGGCACACTGCCAAGCACTGCACCCCCTCCTGTCCCACAACCCGCTTCCCTAAAACAGACATATCGATGCTCCAGAATCAATGATCCATCCAGGCTCTGATACACAACTAAGCTGGCTGAAAAGTGAATTCAGTTAAATGAGTTCTATTTTCTCCTGCTTCCCATTAGAATGTTGAAGATCTATTTCCCTAGAGGAAACGCATCCTCTAGGACTTCAAAGTGTGGTCCTAGGACCAGCAGCATCAGCATCACTCGGGAGCTTGGTGCCAATGCAGCAACTCCGCCTGACCCCAGTTCTTCTAATCAGGATCTATGCTTTACCAAGATCCCCGGGTGTTTCATAAGCATGGTAAAGTTGGAGAATCATTGTTCTAACACATTGAGTTGAAACCTTCTGGAAAGGCAGGGTTTAAAATGATGATCACGCTTGCTGTGCACTGTCCAAGGAGTGCTTTTCTAGGACTTAAAGTAGAGATAAGTGGTTGCTATCATTGCATTTTACAGATGAGGAAACTAAGGCTTGCAAAGGTGAAGAGGGTACTCAACCTTCAGAGCCAGGACTCAGACCTAATTCTAGACCAGGGTGCTTTCCATCAGTCTATGCTGCCGCCTCAGAGCTCCCACTGCACTGCATTCCAGGGGCCATGCGTTCTTCACTCATCCTATTGTCTGCCTTCTTCAGATCTCCCTTGGACTGTGAGCTGTAAGAAGCAGGCACTGTGCAATATGATTTATTGAATACCTAATGTGTTCCAAACACTGTCCCTTAATCTATATTCCCGCATTCAGTCCTCAGAGCAACCCTCTGGGTAGGTATTAGTGTCTCCATTTTATAGATGAGAAAACTGAGGCTCCAGTGAAGTGACTTTGTCATGATCACACGGGCAGGAGTCCCTCTAGTAAGTAGGTCCCGGGGCACTTGAGGGGTTGCCCAATTCCAGGGTAGTGTTGGAAAAAGCTGGTCTTATGACATGACCCTGGTATGAAACCAAAGGCAACATGCACAAACTAAATCCCTTAGATACAGGCTTTACAGGCTCCCCTCTCAATTCTCTGCATAAATGGAGAGCAGCAGCAGTGCAGATAATCCGGAAGTCATTTCAACTTGGCTTTTGCAATGCATTAGATTTTTTTTTTTTTCTGCAAAGTCAGATTTTCCTTTCTAATTATATTTGGCTCAAACTAACACTAAAATGAGTTTGCATTCTCACTTCACCCACTGCCTGGTGAGGGGAGACTTCCTAGATGTGTGCGGGGTGAGAGGCACATCTGTCTAGGATGGAACATCATCCACAGGGTAGCCAACTTGGGGTGGATGCTGGAGAGTTGACAGCACTGTAGCAGAGTAGGTATGTGGGAGGGGTGGCAGAGATGGGAGTGCGAGAGTCCCCCCAGCCCACCCCACGGTGAGGTCAAGCTGGTAGATTTCCAATGAGGCAGGAACTGAGGCCTAGAGCAGCAAGTCAATTGCTCAGGGTTTGGGATTAAAACCCAGGAGTTCACTGGCTGACTAGAGAATCAAGATGAAGAAAACCCCAACTTCTCTCAGGGGCTTCCCCCTGCCAGCCTGCCTATCTCCGGGTTTCTGCTCCTTTGAAAATGCTTTATCCCTCTTCTGTTGTCTCTCTCTCTCTCTGCCCCCATCTGCCCATCTCAGCTCCTTTCCTTTTAATAACCTCCCAGTTAAGCGAATCGAATGGGAAGAAGCAGTTAAAAGCACCTCGTGGCTTGACAATGCTGGGTAATGGAGCGAGCAGGGCCCCAGGCTGTTCTTGGGAGAATTCAGGAAGGAGGGGGGAAAAAAAAAACTCAGCTAAACTGATTACAAGGACAAAGTTAATTTAGAAATCAGTTCAGTTGGGTGGGAGTGGGGGTGGGGAGGAGGGAACTGGACACAAGAGGTTGGGAGATTTGGGGAAAGTGCACTTTAATAAACTGCCTTTGTTCCTGGAAATCATAATCCTTGGGAGGGACCTCGGCTCACTCCTTCGGATTCCTCGGCTCCTTCCATCTGGAGCAGGGGGCACAATCAGGGATTGTCCAGAGCCGGGATATCTTGAACGGCACTGCATTCCAGAGGCTGGAGGCTCCATCCGCAGCCCCTGAGCCTCACATCTGTGGAGGGCCCCTCCCCCTGCAGGGCTCCCCCCGACTCCCCCTCTCTCGGACAGTTCGACTTCAGCATTTTTCACATACCTCCCTCACAACCTTTATCTTATAGTATTGTCAATATGTGTTTGTACATCCATCTCCCACACCGACTGAGAGTGCCTCAAGGACAGGGACTGAGTCGCACTTACCTTTTTATCCCCAGTGCCTAGCTGAGGGCCAGACCCAGCCCAGCCATTAAAAAAACACTTGCTCAGTCGAACACAGGATCTCACCCCCCTGGGGGGAACCCTCTTTAAAGGTTTCCATTTGAAAAACCAGAGCTCACTTCTTATAGAGGTTTTAAGAATCTCTAGGCTCAGCCCCCATTTGCACACACATCTAGGGCCACTGACCAGAGGAAACAGCCCAGGACTGACCCTGCAGGGACAAAATCTGGATTGGCCCTGTGACAAAACCGGATGGTTCCCCGAGGCTCTGGGCAGTGCAGCCCCAGCCCAGGCCCTGCGGGGAAGGACAACAGAGCCTAGACGGGGGCTCAGGTATCCTGTGGTCGGGCTCTCCTCGGTTATCTCCACTGAACTCTGCCTCTGGGCATCTTTATCTTATACCTGAGGATTCTCGAGAAAAAAAGACTTTCTCATCATTCCAAAGCCTCCCCAACTCAGGTCACAGATCTGAGACTTCCCAAGGCGAACGGATATTTCTCTAAGGCTTTCTGCTCACTTCTGCCTGGTCCAACCCTGATTATCTGTCTACTTCACTTTTTTTTTTTTTAAATTGAAGGGGTTGCAAATCTCTACAGCAGCTCCAGCAGAGGAGGAGTTTAAGGGGGGGAGGGTATGGAGAGGAATGAAGTTGGGATCCTACCAGTTTTTAACACATCCTTTGTGTACAAAACAGAAATCCCTGGCTCCCCACCACTTACAGGACAGTCTCTGGCCTGGCTTATCAAGGCCTTCTCAGGTCTGGCCGCAGTCTACTGTTCTGGATCACCTCACCGATTTCTCCCCAACCCAAATCCTCAACTGCAACCAGCCTCAATGCACCCGGCACATTCCGACGGCCACACCTTGGCTCGGGAAGTTCGGCCGGTCTGGTAGTGCTCTCCCTCTTCCTGTCACATCCACATCCTGTCCATCCTTAGACCCGCTTCCTCCATGGAGCCTTTCCTGGCCTCTTCAGGCCACGGCAAACTCCCCTCTCTTGAACTCTCCAGCGCTGACCATGTACTCTGCTGTCCTGGCACCAACTATACCCTGCTTGGCATTACCAGGAATCTCTGCACATGCACTTCTTAGCTTCTTGGAGGGGAAGGACCATATGATGTCATTTTTTTTTTATACCCCACAATGCCTACCAGTATGTTTTGCATCTAGTAATACACATTTGCTAATTTGAAAAAAATTAATTCTCTCCATTTTATGGAGGAAAAAACTGAGGCCTACTGAAGTTAAGTAATTTGCACCTAAATCCCGAAGTGAGACCCTTAAGGGCTGGGATAGTATGTTAGTTGTTTTGCAACACTGGTGCCTGGCACATAGTAAGCACACAACACATTTCTGCTGAATAAAGGAACTGAGTCCTTACTCTTCCCACACATCTTCCAGTGAGGATGTACTTCTCATACTGCTTCAGAAGGAATTAAGAGGAAGAGAAGAAAAGCATCATGGTCCAGTCCAGAAGAATCTCCGATTCCTAACCTGGCCTGGGGTGGGATAGCCTCCTGGGACAGTCCTGTGGGCACAGAGCACCAGAGACTCACGTTCCTGCTGTCCCTCCCTGCCTCAAAACCCAGGTCCCACAGCCTTCTGGGAAATTCTCCCATCACTTCCCCAGAGCCAGGCCCCCAGAGGAATGAAGCAGCAGCATTATCTCCTGGGAAACTAACGGAATTTGCTAGGGAGTGCTAGAGATTTCCACCCCTGGATTTAAGACCCTTAATCCTGAGGAGGTTGGCTGGCTGCAAGGCCCATTTATTTCAATACGATCCTAGTTTTGTTAAATGGGCTCAAGGAGGGCAGAGAGGAATGAGGCTTCAGCCCCCAGAGACTACAGAGGTTAATAAAAGTTGCTGGAAAAATTAAATTTGGAGGGAGGGAGAAATTGGGAGCCTGGAGAGAGCTGATGGAGGGAGAGAGAGTGGGAAGGAAAAAGAAAAATGTGATCTTCAGCAATGTCTGGGAGCTGGAGCAGCTTTCATGTCAGGTGCTCAAAGAACTTAATCAGGTAGGCACTGTCTGTGAATGAGGGATGGGAAGGTGTAAGAGCTGGGCTGCAGGATGGAGAGGGGCCAGAGTCACAGAATGGGGAACCCAAGAGTTCGGACTTTCTTAACGTTGTAATGTGTGCATCCATCAGAGGGGATACAGAGCGTGCAAGACAAGACGGAGAGTAGTGCCTTCAAAGACTCAGGATGGCCGCCATAGCTAGGAGGAAAATAGTACACAGAGACGGGGCAGTGTTGCACACCAGTGCTCCCGTGAATGGAAGGAATGGGGTAAGGGTAGAGATATCTGTCCATACGTGTATGGGGTGAGAAATGAGAAATGGCTACGTGTGCAAGTGTGCATGAGTGAATCTATGCACACGCATGTGGGCACATGCACTGTACAGTGACACTGCGTCTGCAGACTTGCAGGCAGCAGTGATGTAGAAGAGGTGGAGATGCTGGTCTCCACCGGCTTCCTTCTGGGAATACTCCTGCCCTCGACCCCAACTTCCCTCCTTGGGTTCTAGTCCTGGCTCTGTCACTTACTAGCTGTGTCATCCTGGACAATCTGCTTAACTTCTTTGGGTCTCGCTTTGTCCATCTGTAAACTGGGGATAATAACGCCTACCTTTAACAGATTATTGTCAGTATTAAATTAGTTACTAATACACGCAAAACACAAAGTGAGCCCTCCACAAAAGGGAATGACCTTCTCCCTTGGAGTGAGCCCATTCTCCTTCGTGACTCCTGAGACTGCCTCTCCTCGGCTTCACATTTCAGGATCAAGGACATGGCTGCCTCATTCTCCTCCACTGCTGACCAGCCACCCCCACACCCCCAGCCCTTTCCAGGTCAAAGCCTCCTCCAGGAGATTGCTAAGTCAAGTGGCCTGGAAGCCCTGGGAAGAGACCGGGCAGGAGCTGGCAGGTCAGGAGAGGACAAGCTTTCTCAGCTCTGGATGCACGGAGGAGGAATTTCCCTACCCTTAGCTGGAAACAGCCCCCAGATATTGGAGTAATTAAAGAATTTGCCCCCATCTCCTCCCTCCAGACCAACTTCCACCTCTTAGCAAGTCCTTTAACCTCTTTAAGTCTCTGTTTTCTCATCTATTAAAAGGAGAAATAATAACCACCCTGCCTATATCACAGGGTGGTCGTATATCTCTATTAAATGGGACGGTACTTGTGAAAAAGTTGCTAAAATTGGAAGGCATTATGCAAAACCAAACGACTCTGAAGGTGGGAAGAAAGGGCACTGAGGCCTTACAGACCTCCTTGTCCCGACAGACAAGGGGCAGTATGCACAGTTCCCACCCACAGTGAGTAAAACAGATGATCATCAAAACAAGGCAGGGAGATGGAGGTGGGCTAGGTGTCAGGCTGAGCCTTGGGGAAGAAGACTGAGCGAGGCACCAGGGAAAGCCTGTCTGCCATTGTGGGGGAGGAGAAGGACGCAGGCCTCCCTGCCCTCCAGAGCTGCTTCAACCCTATGGGAGGCACCGCAAATGCGGCTCTGCAGTGGGGGCTGCCAGGCAGTGTAGGCTTTGTAGTGAGACAGAGAGTTTACATCTGGGATCTAACTCCTCGGGTACAGCCTTGAGTAAGTTCACTGAATTCAGCTTTGGTTTCCTCATCTGTAAAACAGGGGGTAACATTAACTTCACAACTTCATCGTTAAAAGGAATATGGATAATGAATATGAAAAGCACAATAAAAAGTAATTTTGATGCTTTGGTATGGAGCCCACCTCCGGCAATCACTTTTCACTCACCCTTGGTCAGGCAGGGCCCCCCAAAGCAGATTGGAACAGACCAGCCAAGACTCCAGCCTCCATGTCTACCAGGAACTGGGCTCATCTGGGAGCTGACTGTCCTGGGTTTCTCCCCAGGCTCCCACTCAGTGCTCCCCCCAGCCTCATACATCTCTGGAAGTCTGCAGGAGTCGGCCTTGCATGGTACTGGGGTAGTTCCCAGTTTGCAGCTCATGGACTGAGTTTAATATTAGAAATGAACACAAGGTTGGGAACCTTTTTATTTGCCGAGTAAAGTCCTTAAAAAAAAAGTCACTTACAAGCACTGTCCTACCATCAAATAAAAACCATTCAACACCAAAATATGTAGAAGGACAGAATCTCAGAATAAAGGATTGTTTTAAAAATTTGAATGAGTTTACTTTTTTTTTTTGCTGAGGAAGACTAGCCCTGAGCTAACATCTGTTGCCACTCCTCCTCTTTTTGCTGAGGAAGACGGGCCCTGGGCTAACATCCGTACCAATCTTCCTCTACTTTATATGGGACGCCGCCACAGCATGGCTGACAAGCAGTGCATCGGCAGGCGCCCAGGATCCGAACCTGGGAACCCTGGGCTGCCAAGCGCGGACTAAACCGCTGCGCCACCAGGCCGGCCCCTGAATGAGTTTACTTTTATGAGACACTCACTCCCTTTTCCTTCTGGTTCTCATTCCGCTCTGGACCAGGAAAATCCCTGGCCCAGCCCTGCACCAGTCTCTGCTGGCATGTGGGATCCCAGGCAGAGGGGAAGGGGCAGGCTTTGAGGTCGGGTGGTTTCTCCAACTACCAACAGGATACTTAACCTGTCTAAACCTCAACTTCTCATCCATGAAATGGGGATAATTACAGATCTCATCTCAGGGGGTTGGTGTATAGATTAAATTAGATAATGCCTATCAAGTAGTCAGCACAAGGGCTCCATAAATGATCCGTATTATTTCCAGACTCTGAAATGCTGCCACCTCAGGGCTAGTGTGCCTCATTCTCACCAGAGCCCTGGTTCCTTCTCACCAGAACACCAACTTCTGCCACTTTGCTCTCTCCCCAAGTCCCTTCCCCAGCCTCTTCTAAAGTCTCCAACCAGGCGGAAGCTGGTCAGTTTCCCCTTCTGGGTCTGCCACAACCCAATCCTCTCCAGGAGAGAAACAGAGGAGCTGCAGAAGCCCAGGACCAAGAATCTGAGCAGCTGCGGCAAGAAAACAAAAGGAGAATCACAAAGAAGAGCTGGAAAGGAGGCACAGACACCTCAGCCGCCTATCCATTTATGTCCAGCCACAAAGTCTTGACAGCAGCATCACTGAGCACTTCTCTTTGTGCCAGACACTGTTCCATGCACCTTACACAGATTAACATATCTAACTGCCATCGCAACCCTATGAGCTCTTATCTCTAGCCTCACCTTACAGACGAGCAAACTGAGGCACAAAGAAGGCACATACCTTGTTCAAGCTGACCGACCACCAAGTGGCCAAGGTGGGGTTTAACCAGGGAGTGGATGTGAGGCTGTGATTTAATCACCATTTAACACTGCCTCCTTCCAACACTGTAGTAGCACTCTCATCAAATCAATCAATTGATCAGATATTTAAGGGCACTTACCACGTGCAGGGCACTATGTCAGAAGCTGAAAGGACAATAAAGAAATTAAGACTTGGTCCCTGAGGCCATAAAGAAGAGCTTCCATCAGAGCAAGCAGTTCTCAAGTCAAGAGAGTAAGAGCTGGGGACCGGAGCTGGGCTTCCTCCTCCCCACCTCACCAGAGAACCAATCAACCACGCAGCTACGGTACCCAGCAGGAGGTGGGAAGGCCTAGATGCTTCCTCCTCCTCTTCCTCCTTCTGATCCAGGTCCTCTGGGGTCCAGGGCTGCGGCCAGAGGTAACACCTGGCACTGAGAACTGTACTTTCCCTTTAGGTCTAAGTGAGTGGAAAGCGGAGTCCAATCAAGGTCAAGGAGGGGGACCTGGTATCTTGTCTTCTCCCTGTCTTCCCTTGCCTCTTCCTCAACCTCAAGGCCTGCCCTGGGCTGGGCAGGCAGAGGGGGGACATCTGAAGTGTATGTGTCTGTGTGTAGCACGGGGAGCGGACAGTTGATTCCCAACTACTCTCCTTTCTGACTCACATTCTCTTCCAGGATGTAGCTGTCCTCAGGAAGTTGAATTCTGGGAATTTAGGAGACCCTCAGGCCTCTCCCCTTCCCTCCTCACTCCCCTGCCAAGCGGTGGCAGGGATGCTGAGGGGACCTCTGGGGGCTGCAGACACAGATTTTTCTCCTACCCCTACCTCCACCCCCACCCCCTGGAGGCAGCTCCCACCCCGAGCCAGCCTGTCATCCCACATTGCTCTGATTAGCTATAATCTTTCTTTTTCAATTTCTCCTCCCCGAGACTGGGGAGCGAGAAAATCTCCCAGAAAATGAATAAATATTTCAATTTTCGGCGCAATCAGTCTGAGGAGCCAGCGCATGATGGAAACGGGGGGAAGGATAATGGTTTTCATTTAGATAAGATACAGAAAATTATTTAGTGAAAAATGAAGATTGATGAAGCCCATTGAAATTCTTTAAAATGCGATTTTTATTTCTCTGCCTAGGCTGAATCACCCCTTCCCCTCTCCTCTCTGCTCCTCTCAATTCAACTGCCTTCTCCTCCCCCCCACTCCCCATTTCCCACCACCATCCCTCAACCCTTTGGCAAGCCCTGTCGGTTTCTTCTCTCACTGCCCCAGGCCCTGACCTAGAACGCCTTCTTTCTAAGGATGGAGGCCAAGGAGAGGAGGTCCTACAGCAACCCTCCCACCCTGTGAGTGTCCCCATCTCCCCAGATCCCCAGTCCTTCCCTCCCTGCCTCCATCCCAGTCCTTGCTCAGCTTCCCAGAACACTCAGTAGTGATTTCCTCTCCCCCCAGCCTATTCTCTCCCTTTCTTGTCTTTGGTATGCCCTCTCCCCCACCACAAACACTTGTGCACACTTTCATCAGGTCTTGCTCTCACCCATGCTAAAGGCAGGGAGATGGGAGCTCAGCTAACCCTTAACCCTTCCCCCCTTTCCAGAGGGAGAAAGCACACAACACACTTCTCTCTGTCTGACCGCTTCTGCCCCGGATTCAATCCACATGTCTCTCCTGTTTGCTAACTGCAGCTTTTGTTCCTTGAAGCTGATTCGTATCCATGATGCTGACATGTTAGGGCTACAGGAAAGGGGCAGACATAAGCTTGCCCCCAACGCACCAATAGTGACCCAGCTGCCCCCTCCCCTCATGTCGTGGGCCCTCCCCCCTTCTCCCCCTCTCTAGCAGTCTGGCTGAACAAAGTCAGAACTTAAGTCATCTTCCCAACTTTCTGCCAAGTGGCTGGCTTGGCCTGCCAACCCCAGGGCCAGACCTCCTTTCCCCAGCACCACTTCCCACCGGACTCACACCATGGATGTGTGCTCTTCTCATATCTTAAATGTGGGGGGGGGGGCATGGGTGCCCTATGGGGAAAGATGGATCAAGACCTGTCCCCACCATCTCAGCCAGGCTTTGCCTTCTGAGCTGGGGAGGGGCCTGGTAAGGAGACCAGGGGTCCAG
Organism: Tapirus indicus; assembly: GCA_031878705.1. Classification (NCBI taxonomy): domain Eukaryota; kingdom Metazoa; phylum Chordata; class Mammalia; order Perissodactyla; family Tapiridae; genus Tapirus; species Tapirus indicus. Next base: position 58,519,554 of record CM062922.1, on the reverse strand, counting down.
CATAACACCTCACCCCTAAATACACACCCATCAGCCCAGAGAGGGAACTGAGAGCAAGGCAATGCTTGAGGGTGTTCTATCCAGGCTGACTTCCCTCTTCCCAGATTCCCCCCCACCCCAAAACCAGACCACCTCTTCCATTTTGTAGTCTGTACATCTCCATAGGTGTCTGCCTATATGAATGTCTGTTCAAATTTCTTTGTTTGCTGGAGGGTTGGTATCTGTAGAAGGGTTTCAGTGTGTGAGAGTGTGTGTGTGTGTGTGTGTGTGGTGTCCGTGTAAATGCCCGCCTGCATACATGTTCTGTGTCTATGAGTTTTGATGTGTTTGGGTGCATGAATGTGCAAGCTGATATGGGGGAGGAATCTGTCTTCCTCAGATGTATCAGTGTCTTTGTGTATATACGTCTGTCTCCGTGTGGGGGATGCTTGTGGGTATGTCTGTCTCAGTAAGCGAGAAGTCTGTCTCGGTATCTATGACTGTTTTTTGATGTTTGTGTGTCAATTTCTGTGTCAGCTCCATTTTGGGGGGTGAGGGTGGCTAGCTCAGCAGGCTTAAATCTTCCTTAGAGTCTGATCCAGGAGGCAAGAATCCACTCCCACGGACCCCAGTCCTGGCTGGAATCAGGGCCCTTGATTTCCTGGTCCCCCTTCCCTCCTACCCCGAGCCCTGCCTCAGAATACACTAACATCCTCATCTCTCTCAACCTCTCCCTCATCCCCCAGCCTCTCCCCTCCCAGTTCCAAATAAGCCCCGACATCAACACTTTCCTGACCCTAAGTGGGGTGTTAGCCCCCAAGTGCCCCCCTCCATATCCAGCCGACCTGACGCCGCCTTTAGGAACTCCACTCCCCAACCGGAGCCTCCGCGGGCAGGGGTTCCAAATCCCCACCAGAGGCCCGAGGCACCCCTCCCTTCCTCTAGAGGGGGCAGCCCCCGGCAGTCTGGAGCCGGCTCAGACTCAGCGCCCCGAGGGGCTGGGCTGCAGTAGGGAGATTCCCTCAGCAACATCTTCGGGAGCCCGGGTCCCCAGCTTTCCGCGCACCTCCCACCCCCGACATCTGAAATCCCACCCTCTTCCCAGCCTTCCCCTCAGCCAGGACCCAGGCGTCCGGACTCCGGCCTCAGAGGGTGGAGGGAGGTAGGGCTGCCAGAGGCTCCGGAAAAGACTGAGCGTTCGGGTCCCTTTTTCACTCCGACCCCCGGCCTTCACGGCCCCAGTTCTACGTTCTCCCGCGCAGCCAGAGGAAACAACTTGGGCAAATCAACGGAAAACTCCTTCTCGCCAGCCCCCGTTACTCCGCGCCCCCTCCCCCCGGGCTCCGCGCCGGGACCGAGCCCCCGCCTCGTGGCGTCTCGACCCCGGGGACCGGCCGCGGGCCGCCGGGCACCCCCGCTCCCCCAGGGGGCGCGCAGTCCCCCAGCCCCGAGGGGAGCCGAGTCCGGGGCGCGCTGGGGGCCCTTACCTTGGGAGAAAGTATCGGAGAGAGTGAGGATCCAGACGAGGAGGCTCAGCATGCTGTCCGCCCGCCGTGCACCCGCCCGCGGCTGGGGCCCGGAGTTGGCGAGGGAGCGAGAGGAGCGGGCTGGGAGGAGGGGAGCCCGGGAGCCCGCCCCCCGCCCGCCCGCGCCCGCCCCTGCACACACACGCGCGCACACGCACACTCACTCGCGCGCACAAACTCACTTCCCTTCCCTGCGTTCTCTTTCTCTCTTTCCTCCCGGTCCCGTTCTTCTCTCTCTCCCTCTCCCTCCTTCCCCTCTCCCTTTTATGATTTCTCCTTTCAAGCTTTCCCTCTCTGGGTCTCTTTCGATCTCTGCTCTCCCTTTCTCTCCCCTTCTCTTCCTTCCCTCTTTCCCTCCTCCTTCCTCCTGACGTCTACTCTGCCTCCGACGGCGCCTCCCTCCACAGCCCTCCCCCTCCCACCCCTCCAACCCGCGCACACACACACTCACACCCTCGCTGGAACTGAGATGCAAAGAGAGAAAGGGATTGAGGGCAAAGGCGAAGGGGGTAACGAACGTGACAATCGCGGGCGCTGGGCAGGGACGCTGGACCCTGCCCGCCCGCACCCCCTCGCATTTATATACAAAATCTTGGTCCCGGGCTACGGAACTAGGCAGTGGATTGGGGAGGTGAGGCATGCGCTGAGCACAAGCCGCTAGCCCAGTGGATGACTGTGATGGGGAAGGGTGTGCGAGTGTGCGTGTGTGTGTGTGTGTTGGGGTGTGTGTAAGAGTGTGTAGGAGAGGAGGGGGTGGGAAGGCGGTGGTTCATGGAGTTTAAAAAAAAATCCTTTTTTTTTTTTTTAATATCCCACACCCAGAATCTAACCCCTAGATTCCCCAAATTGGGAATTCTCAATTGACTGATGAGTTCTGGGGTGGGGAGGGATACATTCCTCTCCCCACCTACAAAAGCCAGAGCTGGAGAATCAGAGCTGATTCTTGGACCTGCCTGGAGCCCCTGCCAGGGGGCGGCACTCAGCACACAGTGAGGCCAGGCTAAGTGTCGGAGTCCTCAGTTGGCCCTGGCCCCTGGGCGGGGGGAGGCTCAGTCGACTCCTTCCTTTGTGCATCTTGGGCAGCTACCCATCCAGAAGGAAAAAGCAGTCAACTTGAAGGGTTTGAAGGGCCAAGGAGAAGGCAGCCACAGGAGGATCTCTACGCAGGAAGGAAGGAGTTTGAGATCATTTGAGGCTGAGAAATCTAGGAACTGGGAAGGGAAGGAATTCCTGGTCAGAGTAACGAGGACATTCAGTAGGGATCTCCTCTTTCTTAAGAGCCCACTTTTGCAAACAGCTCCTTTCCCAGCCCCTAACCAGATGCTTCTGCTCAGAGCTGCTGAAGGTGCCTGCACATCTGGATTCTAAGGGATGAGTTGAGGAGAAATAACAGAAATTGCACAGGAATTGCACAACTTTACAGTACTGTGTTACTCTAAAGAGGTCTCCACTTTTTTTCTCCCAGATTCTCTAGGTCTCCTGGGTCCCTAACGCTACCCGCCAAGATTTCACGATTTCAGCTGCTGAGCAGAGGCGCATAGCTCTCTGGTGCCCTCTGCTGATGTGAGGCGGACACAACTGCTCTTTCTTCCACGGATCCTGACACCAGGCTGTACGGTCCAGATAACATGCACACGCAACTGGAGGACACCGAAACACAGGCAGAAAAACACCCAAGCTCATATTCAGAAGCACATTATGCACAGACCCAGAGAATCCTTGATGTGTTCAAAAATACATTTGCATGGGTAAACACAGTTTAAAAATAAAGAGCCATACCTAATCCAGAGAAATAGAAATATAATCACACATACATACAAATAGCTATACACCAACGTGCAGACACATAGGGCTTTTCATTTACTCATTCATTAATCATGCATTTCACAATATTTCTTCAGTGCCTGCTTATGTTCCAGTCACAATTCTAGGCCTTGGAGATACAACAATGAAAAAAAATTGACAAAGTCCTTCCCTCATGGTGTTCCATTCTGGAGGGGAGGGAGAGGCAGTAGAAAAATATGAAATACACCAGGTTGTAGTAAATGCTATGGGAGACACATAAAGCAGGATAAAATCAACACGGAGTGGAAGGGAGGGGGGAATTGCTGTTCTTATAGGTAGTCAGATAAATGAGCTCTGGTAAAGTAATGTCTGAGCAGAGAAGGAAGGAATTGAGGGATTCAGGTATTCAGGCATCTGAGGGGAGAATGAAGCAGGTAGGTGGTAACAGCAAGTGCAAAGGCCCTGCAGCAGGGGTCTTCTTGGAGTATCACTGAGATGGCCTTTTCTCCTTTTCATTCTGCATAAAGGATTTATGGAAAGGATGCCCATGGTGATAGTGATTTAGGAAAATGTTGAGAAGAAAAAGCCCAGAAGCAAGGGAAAAGAATATTCTTAGTTTAGTGCTTCTTGCCCACCTTCCAGCTTTTGGTATTCAGGTGTGATGGAGATTCTCAGTGTGAGGAGGGACTGGGTTATCAAAGCTTTTACTTCCCCTTAGGCCTCATATCTCACCTCAAAACCCTAGCAACAGAAGAGCCAAATTTCTCCAGATTCTTAACAGCTAAAGCAGTAATCTCACCTCTCTCTCCTGGTCCCTTAACTTTCCTGCCTTCCTCTCCCTTTAATCTCAAATCCTTACCAGCTCAGTTCATAGCAAACACACTTCTCCAGAATCCTCTCCACATAAGCCAATCAGCATCCCAGATCCCAGAGCTTAAGATCCCAACTCCAGTTAGTGGTCCTCAACACCAACGGTGTATTAAAATCTCCAGAGGGCTTTTAAAAATCACCAGTGCCTTGACTTCACTCCCAAAGATGAAGTGTTCTGGGGTGAAGCCTCAAGCATCAGTATTTTTAAACATCTCCCCAGGGAATTCTAATGGGCAGCCAGGGTTGAGAACCACCGAGCTAAGCAAATCCCTGCTTTCCAGGCATTGCCCTCACCAAGCCGGCACACCGCGAGGGGGCCTTGGCCTCGTCCCTGCGCCAGCAGTTTTGTATCGCCAATCCTGCATCACCTTCCCCTTCTTTTGGGGAGAACCCCAATTAAGTGCCCCCAGATTTGCTCCATTCTGATCTCCACACTAATGTTCACAGTTCTAATTGGATTAACTGAGTTTACCGGAGTCTCATCACATAACTCTCACTGAACGGGGTGGGGATCCTGGGGTTGAATCCCCCATATCAGGTGGAGGGCAAAGCCTGTGTTTTTTACATCAGACTAGATACATCCCCAGGACAGGACATCGGCCTCCGTTATCAAACTTGGGACTTCTTGGGGGCAAGGGCTACTGTCATCTCAGTCTGGAGCTCCCTGAGGTTAGGGAAGAAGCTGGGTCATCCCTCTCCCCATCAGAGAGGCAGCAGAGAAGTTGAGAGCAAAGCACATGGGTACTGAAACCAGCCCGAGGGGAATCTAATCCAGGTTCTGCCCCTAACTTTCTCCATGACCTTGGGCAGTTTATTTATTTACCCTCTCTAATCCTGGTTTCTCCATCTGAAAACAGGGATAATAATAGTCCTTACTTTATGGGGTGGTTGTGAGGATTTAAGTGGGTCAATATCCACACAGCTCTGACAGCAGTGCTAGGCACACGATGAGTAGTAAATGCCAGCTCTGATTATTTTCGCGTTGGGAGCTCCCCAGAGCAGGGACCTTTCAAGTCTTCCTCCTGCTGGATTCGTCCCCGTCCCCTTGTACGTGGCCCTGCCAGACAGAAGCATGTGGGCCTGGAGGTGGAGGGGGCGATCCCTGAGGAGGCCACTTCACCCAGAAAAAAGGAGAGAGGCAGCCAAAGGTTATATACGGAGTTAAGAGAAATATTAATAATTTTTTGAGCACAAAAGCAAAAAGATCAAGAGGTCAGAGAGTGAGCGAGAAGGCAATTTATGACCATCAGCAGGAGAAGCCACCCCTGGAGACGGAAATGAATTCTTTGTCTCAGGGAGGGCGAAGAACAGCAGAACAATTCTATAAATTGTCCTCTTTCCCCAGAGGGGCGGAGGATTGTGTTCCTGCTGCTTACCAGAGATGCAAAAGAGAAAGGCCAACATCCTGATTTTCAGCCTGGAAAATAATCCTGACCTTAAAGGAAACCCTGAGTTGCCAAGCGTGAGGGACCACCAGAGGTCACCCTGTCCCTCCCCCTGCTGCAGACTGTAGCCCAGAGCAGTGAGAGATGCACCCCCTCTTCGAAAGTCTTCCCAGCAAAGGGGCTCTTCCTCATTCCTTCTCCACTTTTGCCTTATAGCCCAGGTGGCTGCATAAGTCCTTCCAGATATTAGGCCTTGGGCTTTCCTGCTGCTATACCAGTCCATTTTCTCTAGTTCCCTTTTTCCTTAAGATGCACAGCTTTTGAGGTGTACAAGAAGAGCAGAGACAGAGGACAGTCTAACAGCGATGGGGAGAAACTCCAATCTACAGTGTGAGGGGAGGGAGTGGAGGCAGGAAGAAGGGCAGGAGCAGTCGAAGTGCCCTGGACCAGCCCTTAGTGGTCTCTTAGGGGAAGGAGGACCAAGGAGGTCGGGGTCCTTGGGGGTCAGAGGGAGGATATCAGAGGGAGCAGTGATGCAATTGAAGCAGGAGTATTAAAGTCTAGACCCCAGAAGGGACTGTCTACTGAGGAGGAATCTCCAAAATATTTAGGGAGAGATGGTTTGGATAAGGTTGAACTGAGGCAGGGGCTTAGAAAGGATGACCGTGGCCAGACAGGCTCCCAGGGTGTGTTTAGCATGTACCAGCCTCGCCTGTGAAGAACTGGGATCCATTCCTTACCACCCATTTTCAGCTCTTCCCTTCTCAGTGCCTCATATTCCGGCTCCAATATGGGGAGACAATTTGTGCTAAATGGACCAGTTATCTCTTATTAGGTTTAATGAGGATTTCATTGCCTGAACTCACAGAGATTGAAAGAATCCTGCTTTAAATGAGCAGCCCAGTTGAGGAGACCAGCTCAGAGAGAGAGAGAAGAGGGTTAGGGCTCAGGGCCACTGAGGTAGGGAGTGGGTGTGGGGAGGACGGGAGAGTGGGGAATAGACTTAATTAGGAAAAACTAGAGACAGTAATGTGAACTAATGACTCAAAGGTCAAGCTTCAGAACTAGATGAGGCCTCGGACAACATGGGGTCCATTCCCCTTCGAGATGGTGAAATGATCTGTCAAAGGTCACAAAGCAAGTTATGGTTAGCGGAGGGCTGGGACCAGAACCCAGGCCTCTTGCCTCTCAGGCCAGGATTCGCCCACGGATCTCGCTAACTTAACTTTCCACCCCTGCACCCAGACTCATTCCAAATGCTTTCATCAGTAGGCACCCCTTGTGTCCAAACAGCTCTGACCATCATGTGGCTCCGGTCTCCTATCGGTGTCTGAAAATCAGAGAATCAAGTGAGCAGAAGGTGTGGGTACTAAGGAGAAAGGGGGAAGTCTCTCATCTTCCTTTGGCCCTTGGATCCTCCTCCCAAGCCCACAGTCTCCTGACCTTTAGGAGTCCCCGGTGCTTCTTTGAAGATCTAAAACCACCCATCATTGGATCCATTCAGTATCAGGACTAGGTCACGGGTTATGGTGTATGTTTGCATCCAAGCTAGAGATGAGATCAAGTGGGCAGCTAGGATTATGGCCTGAAGTTGCATTAAGGTCACTGAACATCATAGTAGGTTTATGGGTGAAGTTGAATAAGGTTCGTATGAATGCAAATATAAGGGTTAGGCTTACTTACTTATGGTTAAGGGGTTTGGGTTAAGGTTAATTAACTAATTGGTTTGTTCACCCATTCACTCATCTATTCATCTCACAAACCTATATTAAAAGCTTACTCTGTGCCCAGGCACCAGGCTAAACACTTGGGACACAAAAATGAATAAAGCACCCTCCCCACCTTGTTTTCCAGGAGCCACAGTCCAGTGGGAAAGATGGATGGATAATTACAACTGAGTTGGGAGGTGCAGAGATAGAAAAATGCCCATGTTCTTTAAGAGAGCAGAGCAGGAGTTACTGAACTCAGCTTGAAGGCATCAAGGAAAATTTCCTAGAGTTGAGTATTGAGAATTAGTCTAAAGTCTAAAGTGTGGCCTAGGATAGCTCCCCTCTCTGGGCCTCAATTTTCTGCTAGCTCTGAATGACACCCTCATGGCACTGTGATACTTCTCCTTCTGACAAGGAGTCAGGGACCATTCCCTGGAGACGTCTGCTGAGGGGTTCCATCAGGCCACATAGAGGTTCTCTAAAGGCTCCCTGCTTGAGAAATCTTCCTTAAAATTCTTGAGGCCTGTTTCCAGCTAGGATTCCTCTCCAGATCTAGGGCCTGGGACCTATTTCCTAACTCCCACCCCCTGCTCATGACATGGTGGGCCTTCCTACATATGACAGCCACCCTCCAGGTCAGCAGTACTCTTCCCTGCTCCCACTGGCTTCCTAGCTTCTGTGCCAGAGAACAGGTCTAGCAGTGCCTGCCAGGCAGGGTCCGGCTGCTGGCTTCGGTGGCATTTCCTAAATGGACAGATGGAGAATGTTGATTTAATGTCCTTCTAGTGCCTCTATTCCAGCCTCCAAGGCACAGCCAGCAATGAGGCCCTGGCACCAAGTCCTCCTTTTTCAGGCCACGGCAGTTTCCCCTCCTCCACCAGCCCTCATCCCTGAGCCGTCGTCTTTCCCCACCTCATCCCCCAGTGCTCCCCATGCAGAGCCCGAGTCTAGGCTTTAGGAATAGATCCAAGGGAAAGCAAATCCAGAGGAAAAAGTTGCCCCTGCTGAAAAAAACAAAACAACAAATACCTGGCTACTCCTTCAGTGGTCCTCCTGCCAGAGGCACCACCAGAGTGTAGAATGGCAGTTGCCAGGGGACAGGCGAGGGGGAAAGGGGAGGTATTAGTCAAAGGTACAAAGTTTCAGCTATATAAGATGAGTAAGTCCTAGAGATCTACTGTATGCCATAGTGTCGATAGTTAACAATTCTGTATTTATACTTAAAGATTTGCTAAGAGGGTAGATTTTATGTTAAGTCTTCTTATCACAAAATAAAATGATAATAAATAAAGAGGGCAGGAGGAAACTCTTGGAGGTGATGTATATGTTTAAGGCATAGATTGTGGTGAAGTTTTCGTGGATGTACATATCCCCGAACTCATCAAGTTGTAGACATCAAATATGTACAGCTTTTTGTATGTCAATCATACCTCAATAACGTGGTTAAAAAAAAAAAAAGGAATGACACCAGCCTCTATTCTGTTGTTCAAATCAGAGACCTGCCAGTCTGTGCTTGACTGTTCTTTCTTCCTCCCCATTCGCACACAATCAGTCTCCAACTCCTTTTGGTTGTTATTTCCAAGGTAGTAGTCCACTTCCTTCCATCTCCACTGTCTATGCTATGTCCTCTCCTGCCTTGACCACCAGCAACAGGCTCTGGGTGTCTGCTCATGTCCCCCCCTCAGTCCTGTTCTCTGCAGTTCTGTTGTCTGCAGCCCCCAGTGGTCTTTCTCAAGCTCCAATTTGACCACCTCACTCCCCTGCTTAAAACTCGCTGACAAGTCCCATTGCCCTAAGGATTACACACAGAATCTCTCTGTCAGCTACCAGAGCCTGCCTGGGTGGGCCTGCCTCGCCTCCCAGCCTCATTCCTCCCCACTCTTCCTCTTGCCCCTTACCCTCCAGCTCTACCAGGCTTCTCTGAGTTTTTGGAACTGGCCACATATTTCTCATCACTGGGGCCTCCACCTGCATGGTCCCCTGCCTGCAGTGTTCTTTTCCACCCTGGGACCTACCCCCACCTCCTCCCCTAGGTTAAGTCCTACTCATCCCTCAGACCTCACACTGAATGTCACTCCTCCATGGAAGCCTCTCTAATTCCTCCAAACAGGTTAGATCACCTTGTTACTGGCCTCAAGCCCTCTCTATTTCCACTGGCAACATTAATCACAGTGTAATTAGGTATTCAGTGTCTGCTGGATGGTAAGCGCTGGACAGGTAGAGACAGTGCCAGCATTGTTCACTGCTGTCACCATAGTGCCTGGCACATAGTAGGCTCTTGGGACTGAGAAAAAGAAAGAGATGCTTCCTATTCTGAATTCTACAGAGAATTTCCTGTTGTGCAGTGGGGGCTAGGTTTCATTTTACAGAGTACAGAGACAGATGGCTAGCAATTAGACTACAGGAGGAACTTTCCTACTAAGTAGGCATTTGGTAAGTTCCAGGAAATCATCCTTCCAAGGCACAGAAGAAGAGCGGAAATGGCATGAAAGTTTATCTTCTCTTGTTCAGGCTGAGTGTGTGGGGGGAGGTACATATTACCTCGAATGTGTAAAAAAGAAAAAATCCCAGGGAACAGTGACCAAAACTATAAATACAGCCAAGCGTCGGGTGACATCACCTGAGCACAGTGCAGTGACTTATGTCCAAGTCACACGGCCCTAAAGTGTATTTATAACCGTGTAACTCACTAGTACTTCTCCCTGCCCACCTGCCCTCCCTCATTCTCCTGCTCGATGGTGGCCACATTCCTTGTTCTTCTGATGAAACAGGATGGCCGGGCCAGGGCCCTGCTTGGATGCTCTGAAGAATGGAGCTGTCTCTCCAAAAACGTGCATTCAAAAACCTGCCATGGTTCCCCATTTCCTAGTGAATTATGAACACTTAAGCCAGGCACTGAAGACATCCCCTCTCTGGCCTTAACTTCTCTTTGGGCCTCTTGGACAGCTTTATTGCCTCCCAGCTTTATTCACACATGCCACGTGGTCCCTAGTCTCCAACCGATTAGTATTTCCCCAAGTAATCCCTAGTTTTTAACCCCATGTGTCTTTGCTTATGCTGTCCCCTCCGCATGGTGTATTATTTTTAACAATAAACCTCCAATCAGAACTCCTCTTTCAGGGCCCAACTCAGATGCAACATTTTCACCGAGCTCCCCAACGGGATGTGCGTTTTGGTGCAGGTTTGGCACACCTCTTTCCAGTGCCACTGACTCTCCACTCTCTACTCCTTAAGGCCACCTGTTTACTCTTACAGGCATGTATATAGACGTCTTGTCTCCACTTCAAACTGTGAGTGCCTTCCCCACACAGCTTAGTTCCTCCCTCAGGGTCTGCTCAGGACCTTCCACATGGGAGAAGCTCAGAGAATGGTTTTTCAATCAAATATCTGTCCTTTCTGTGAACCGCCTTGAGCATCTACAACATGTCCAGCACTATGCTAGAAACTACCGGCATTGTTTTCAATCCTCACAACAACAAGGTGGGCGTCACCATCCCCACTTCTGTGTAGGGGAATTGAGGTAGAGGGGTTAAGTAGCTTGCCCAAAGTTACACAGCAAGTAAATGTGACCACAGGATTCTCACCCAGTATATCAAACTCTACCATATTTCTTCTATTCCTGGAGAGATCGGACTGTGTGTTCTATAGCCTGATTTCTATCTAATATCCCAGGATTTGCATTCTTTTCTCAAAGACACTGCCCACAGCCAGCCAAGAGCCTCCCTCTTCACAGTGGGTTCCTTGTGGCTCGCTCAGGCACCGGGGTTATCAAAGCGGACTTTTCTTAGGAAGTTTGTCAGAGAATCACTGCTATGAAAGAAGAAGCCCCAGGCCCTGTCTGTGTTGGGGGCCTTCCCTCCCCTGCCTCATTCACATGGGGAAAAGAAAGCTCAGAACCAGCAAGGGAGACTATGAGATAAACAGTCACCTGGCTGTTGCCCACTCCTCACAACTCTGGCTCTCCTCTCCATTCTCCCCTCTGCTGTTTCTGGATCTTCTTGGGTGATGTTTACCACCACCTCTATTTAGAGTCTAGATGGAAAGAGAAGTGAAGGTGAACTAAGATTCCCCCTCTCACAAACAAACCGCCAAATGCTTACCTCAGGGAAAGTGCGAGCTAGAAATTACCCAGGGTGGTGGGGTGTTGGTGGTGTGGTTCAGCCAGGGTGACTCATCACCCTGAGTCATGGTCTCCTGCAAGCAGAGGTTGGGAAGTGGGGGTAGGTGATGGTGGGGGAGGCAAGCCAGAGTAAATTAGAAAAGTTAGGTGTCTTTCCAATTCATCTTCAGCTAAGTCACCAACATGTGAAAGCACTGAATAAAATCCAAAATATTTACCAAGCAAAGGGATTTTGTTGAAAAATTGCTATTAATATCATTAATAATTCTTATCTCTTCTATTATTGTTCAGACTGAAAAGTGACTAAAAATGATGCCGAGATGTTATAGGGGTTCTCCCCAATTCCACCTTCCCACATAGTCCACTTGCAACCCCAAATTTGGCTGTAGAACCCAGCACATCCATTTTCCACACAAAGCGTGAATTGAAAGAAGTTTGTCTTTGGCAATACGATCTCTCTTTGTTGAATCTTTATCCCACAGTCCTGAGAGCTCTCTTACTGCTCTCAACTTCCCCTGGTGAATGAGTTCATACTAAAGTGTGAAGGACTCCATATCCTGCACCACCCCCCACCCCCACCTCCAGGCCCAGGTATATTTTCAAAGAGAGCTAGCACTAGAGCAATGCTTTAATCAAAGGAATAAATTTCTGACAGTGTAATTATAGACAACTTCATACTTGGTAAGGAGGCATTCGTGGGTATTATAGAGACCTTCTAGAGCCCACAAAATTATACCCAGCCCAAGAGTCTACAGCCAGAGGCAGGCTTACCATGAAGTTAATGAAGCTCACTTGCTCTGGGCCCTTCTAAGGCCCTGGGTGGCACCTACCAGTGTGTTCACGTGGTTCTGCAAAAAAGATGCACGAGTAAGATATTGTAACCACAACTGATTAAGTCTCTTGCTTCTTTTCATTATGACTTCCCTGCCATCCCACCTCCTCTCATGTCAGGACAGGTGGAGAAACCGTGGGCATTTGGGGGGTCTAGCTAAGTGGAAATTGAGTTGAGAGTACATTTAGGCTGGATTAAAGGGTTATGTGACGTGGCTCACAGTCACCTGAGTATACGGTTATGCTAACTCTCCTGGTGCAGGAATGGCTTCCAGAAATGCTCCTATGGCCACCAAGCTGATTCATGCAGCATCACGACACGTAGATGCAGAACCAGAGGGTCCTGGTGGTCAGAACGTGTCTTCGTGTGCCCAGCCCTGGAAGCAGTGTTTGGAATGTATGGCGCCAGAAGCTAGTCCGTGGAAAATTCTTCTAATCACCAGATTTGTAACACTGCAAGTGGTGTGTTTGGTTCTCATTGACACTGTCAAAATAGAAGTTCCTGCCTGTCAGAAATGTGCCTGATGAAGCAGTGTATCAGTTATAAATATACCACGCAAAAATGTTTCCCATGTATTTTGTGTGTGTGTGTGAGGAAGACCAGCCCTGAGCTAACATCCGTTGCCAATCCGCCTCTTTTTTGCTGAGGAAGACTGGCCCTGGGCTACCATCGTGCCCATCTTCCTCTACTTTATATGGGACACCGCCACAGCATGGCTGACAAGCAGTGCGTCCGCTGGCACTCAGGATCCAAACCCGCGAACCCTGGGCTGCCAAGGCACGAACTAAACCACCGCACCACTGGGCCAGCCCCTCCCATGTATTTTTATATGAAATTATTAGATAGAAGTTATTCTGATGTTAAGAAGTGAATTATAACACAGAACTCAGATTAGTCCCAAAGAGATACTGCATTAGAGGAAGAGACAGAATTCTAATAGGCTCTTGGATTGTTTAATAATCCAATTAATGAAGAGGAGTAACTCATATGATTACATTGGAAAAAGTTTTAAATTTCCTGATGATTTGATAAAAATAACATAAATCTCCCAATAAGCCACTACAATGAGGACAAACTGGTTAATAATGACTGGTGTCTTTTCATCACACGTATTTAAGATTAGTTACAAGACGACGAAATGTGAACTGTCCTGAAATCTTACAGCTCAGCTATGAAAAAAAAGTGCATAGGGTTTTTTTCGAAATTTGACAACAATCCTAAAATTATATATGGTATTATCAATAGCAATTTTAAAGCTGAAAGACACTTTTAAAGACTATCAATAGTAAAAAGATAAATTTTGATCAACCATGCTAGAGAAAAACTGAATTATCCTTCTGCTCTCTCTAAAAAACATTACAAAATCATTATGAAAAATCAATCAAAGGGTATGCAGCCCAAAAAGTAGAAAAAATATTACATAAGTGTGTCAGGCAGTTAATTAATAAAAATGATTATGTTATTTTTCTGGATTATTAATGATTTTTGATTTGTTAACTTTTTAATATTTGTAATGTGTCGAGTCCTTTTCTCATTTTTAAAATAAATTTTCACTTCCATACCTAATTCTGCATTTTTAATTTTGTATTCCTTTCTTTTAAGGAAGCCCCCCCAACCCCCCAACAGTATAAGCTCCAGGCCTCGTAACATTGGATTCACCTCTGCCCACAGCATTTGTATTTTATTAAGATAATGCTGAATAATAATAATAATGGCAGCACTTTTCCTGAAGTTTGCTATATGCCTGCATTATTCTAAGTGCTTTACTGTGAATTATCTCATTTACCCCTCTCGTTAACTACCTGTTTCCTCCATTTTACAGATGAAGGAACTAAAGACCCAGAAAAGTTATGTAACCTGGGTTGTTCCGGTTACAGCTGGTTGTTCAGCTGGGAGGCTGACACAGAAACTTGTTTCCTCCCCCGTTTCTGGTCGTCTCAGTCCCGTTTCCCTCACCTTCCCTGACTCCAGAAAGAAAAGCAAAGTTCCCAGACTCCACGCTTCTCTTACACTCAGAGGGGCTGAGTGACTTGCTGGAAGGCACACAGCTGGCAAATGGCAGGAGCAGGATTAGACCTCCTCCGGCCACAGGGTTTTCCTTTCCCTCCCACACCACCCAACATTGGCCTTGGCCCAGGCCCTTCTCAGTCGCTCCCCGGCGGGCGGGGTGAGGCCCAGGGTCGGGGAACGCTCGGCAGGTGTGACCCAAAGGCAGCCTGGGGCGAGGCGCGGGGGAAGGGGACGGGTGCGAAGACTGGAGCCTCGAGGAGGAGATGCCTTTAGCACTCCAGCGTCTCCAGGGGCAGCAGCGGGGACACAGCCTCCCCCATTTCATTAACTGGAAAATAAACTGGAGCCACAAAGGCCTGGGGAAAGGGGAGGGCGCAGGCCCAGCTGCCGCTGGGCCGAGGGGAGGAGGTGTCGGAGGAGACCCCGCCCGCCTAGGCCGCAGTAAATCCCCGGCTGGTAACCTCCAGACTGCAGCCCCCTCCCCAGCCGGGGAGCGGCCCCTTTCTGCTCCGTATTGCACCGGGGGGCCCTGGGAGTCAGAGAACTTCCCAGAGTGAGATGGGAATTTCTCCCCTCGGAATCACCCCACCAAGCTCTGTGGGCACAATAGACCGTCAGATGGTGGGGAGGGGCGGGGACAGCTTTGCACAGTCCCCTCCTCAGAGCCAAACCTTCTGCTCTCGGAGCAGAACAGAGGGACATTGAGAGGGTGGCCCTGGGGAAGGGCTGGCCCAGGGGAAAATGAGATTTTAAGAGAGAGAAATGAGACTTGCTGCCTTCTGCCCCCTGCTATTCTCCGCCCGCTACACGCAGTTCCTACTTCTCGTCAGTGCTCTCCCTCTCTCCTTTTCTCCCAGGATCCTCCAAATCTGTGCCTCCCCCAGTGTCCCCCCCCACCCCTTCTCTCCTGTGCTCACCCCTTTCTTAGCAAAGCTGCCCTTGCCCTCCTTGCCCTCCAGTCCCCTTCTGTATTAGTCTGCTCAAGCTGCCATAACAAAGTACCACAGACTGGGTGGCTTATACAACAGAAATTTATTTTCTCACAGTTCTGGAGGCTAGAAGTCCCAGATCAATGTGTCAGCAAGATTGGTTTCTTCTGAGGCCTCTCTCCTTGGCTTACAAATGGCTTTCTCCCTTCACATGGTCTTCCTTTTGTGCATGTCTGTGTCCTAATTCCCTCTTCTTGTAAGGACATCAGTCATATTGGATTAGGGCCCACCCTAATGACCTCATTTCAACATAATTACCTCTTTAAAGACCCTATTTCCAAATATAGTCACATCTGAGGTACTGGGGTTAGGACTTCAACATTTGAATTTGGGGGAACACAATCCAGCCCACAATGCCTTCTGTGTCCAGACCAGTCTACCACCACGTCCTGCAGATAACAGGGTTGCCCTAGTGGACACTGTGACACCCTCTCACACATGGTCCCACAAACACATCCTAACACCTCCCTCACTTTTCCCTCACACATTCAGGACCTCCCAGAAGCACCTGGTCACACAGGTCCCAGTTACCTTGCAAATATTACCTACCATGCAGGGATGTCACCCTCTTGGTCACAAAATCAAATCTGGCCTCTGGCTTCTTTCTCTGCCATTTTGGTGCTGCCTATTGCAGAATCATAGCTCTTCAGTTATTTTAGTTCTTTTTGAATCCTTTCCCTTCAAAATATTTCAGTACCTTTAAATAATTTATTTTGAATACATTCAAAGGTTCAAAAAAAATGATGTGAAAAGGAATATATTGAGGAGTCTCATTCCCACCATCTTCATTCACCTTTTTCCTCCCCCCATTCCACCCCTTATAGGGAACTGGATTAATTAGCTTTTGCTCTATCTTCCCAGCACTTCTACAAACCCCTTCAAATGCATGTGCTTATATTCCTCCTTTCTTATATAAAAAGTAGTATATTTGTTTTACCCCTTGCTTTTTTCACTTGATATATCCAAGAGATTTTCCCCATAGCTATACAGATGGCTTCCCTTTTCTCTTTAACAGCCGCATATACTTCATTGTGTGGATTTAACATGATTTATTTAACAAATCCCCTATGGAGGTACACTTGGGTTGTTTTCAATGCCTGTTCTTTTGGGAGGAGTGCCTTGAAAACCTTAATCAGCTAAGATTTCCTAACACCTGGGAAATGTAAGGGCCTGGAGGGAAAGTGGGAAGGTGGCCAGTGTGGAAATAAATGAAAGAAACCTGGACTAAATTGGAATTGGGAAGGCCTGTAGGGGGAGGTCTCCCGCCCTATCATACATTGTCAATTATTCCAAACAGGAAGAGGCATATGCTTGCATCTCTGGCAGGAAGTGCAACTACCTTACTACTAAAGGACGATTTCTCTCCCCTCTGGCAACAGCCCACTCAATGAGAAGGCCACAGGTCAGCCAATGAGAAGTTATTGCCACCCTGAACTGTCACTTTCCTCCAATGGACTTTTGTTTAGAACAGCCCGTCCCTACTCCCCTTTTGCTCTATAAAAGCAAGCCCCTTCCTTTGTCTCTCCTGGTTTGTCTATGGTTCACCATGGCATGCATGTTCTGAATTGCAGTTCTTTGCTGATCCAAAATAAACCCATTTTTGCTAGAGAAATAACTGGTGGTTTGTTTAAGGTCAACAGCAGAAAAGATCCAAAGGTGGCGGGAGATGTGGTCTCTGGCCTTGGGGATGTTTCAGCCTAATGGGGGAGCTGTGGCTCTTCTGCTCTGTGGAGTCTTCTATGAGAAAAGAGCCTACAGAATTTCATACTAGACATATTTCTTTGATGCTACTTTGCTGGTTCAAGACATCTTAAATTAGTGATGTCCCTGAGAAAGGAGCCTATGATTAGAAGTAAACCTTATAGGTCAACTGTTTTCTTCTCTGTATTAGTTATCTATTGCTGTGTGACAAAATACTGCAAATTTAGCAGTTATAAACAACACATATTTATTTGTTCACATTTCTGTAGGTCAGAAGTCTGGGCAGAAGGAAAAGCATGGAAACTGGACTATGGTAACGGAGGGAGGTGGACAATAAGTAGCCCAGTGGGTCTGGAGCCCATGATGTAGGGAAAAGGGGAAGTGGACTAGGAAGTCTGTAGGGCTGTAGCAGGGAGACTATGAATGGGTTCTCTGCTCAGTTCCTTGTGGTTGTAGGACTGAGATCCTCAGTGCCTAGAAGCAAGCTCTAAAGGCCATTCACAATGTGAGTGTTTGCTTCTTCAATGCCAGCAGGAGACAGTTCCTGCTGCTTTGCCTCTCTTCCTTCAGGAAAGGCCCAGTTCTTCTTTTAAGGGCTTTCATCTAATTAAGCAGCCTCACTCAGAATAATCTTCCTTTTGATTAACTCATAGTCAACTGATTGGGGACCTTAATTACACTCACAAAATACCTTCACCAAGTTTGTGTCTGACTTTCTCTCGTCACTGCCAAATTGACCCCTACCCAGTATCAGCTAAGTCTTTTCTCCAGATCCACTTTCTGCACACAGGCTAGGCACCCAGGTCTCAGCCCTTCCCTCCCCAGAATACTGCTGCCTGGTCAGACCCACATCACACCATCTCCTATGGGATCAGGTCCAGCATTCACAGCCTCCATACTACAGCCCTATGGGGCCTCCCAGCCCCACTTCCTAGTCATCCCTTACAACAGGGGCCCTGAACTCACTGGTTTGTTTATTGCCTACCCTCCTCCCCTCCACCCCCTACCCATTCCAGCTTCCATGACTTTATTTCTGTTGGCCACACTGCCCAGAATACCTTTTTTATTTCTCTCCACCAATTCTGCTCTCTTCTATTGCTTACATTTTCATTTAGCAATTTCTTTTTTGAGAGAGACTTCTGTGTGCACTGGGGATGAAGAGATGGAAGACACTTTCCAGGTCCTCAAGAATTTTGCAGACTAGAGGAACATATGAGCAAGCAATAACAAAGCACCATGGTAAGTGCTGAGCTAGAGGTAGAGGTCAGTGTAAGGCACAGTGGGATTACTGTGGGGGAGCCAGAAACTCAGCGTGGGGGTCAGGGAAGCCTCCTTGGAGGAGGTGGCTCTTGAGCCATGTCTTGAAGATTGACTAGATGTGAGATGGGTGAATAGAGGAGCTGACTGGTTCTCCCTTCATCTGGAGAGAACATCACCTGCAGACCCAGATGTGTGAGCACTGGAAACCAGAAGGAAATTGGCATGGCTACAATGCAGGATGTGAGGAAGGCCTCGGCAGGGACTGAGATTGGAGAGGCTCTCCCAGAACCACAAGTGTCATTAGATGTGTTTGTATTTTATCTTGAAGATAGAGGGGAGTTTGAAGGCTGGAATTGGAGGAGTGATCTGTGTTATAATGAAGATATTAAACAGCAGGCTTGTGGCACAGAGAATTCACTGGCTGCAGTAGTCAGATGTCAGGCTGCAGACAGGAACAGTTAGGAGGAGACTGCAACATCCCAGGCTCCAATTCCTGCCTTCTCCACGAAGTCTTCTTGGAGAGCTCACACTGGCCTCTCCCTTCCCAGAGCAAGCCCCAGTTGTACTAGAACCACTAACAATTTAAATAATGAAGCATTCATTCTTACAAACGATAGCCCTGTGAAACAGTCAGGAGAGTTATTATTCCCATTTTACAGATGAAGAAACCAAGGAAACTTATCCATAGCATATAAGCAGCAGGGATGGACCTTGAACCCAGATTGTCAGAATTCCAATGACGTGTTATCGCCACTACAGCAAACTGCCTCTTGGCTTGCTTTGCATCTAAAGCCTTTTCTTAGTATTCAGTCTGTTGTAAATATATATATATATATATATATATATATATATATATATATATATGTGTATATATATATGTATACATATATACATTTTGTCTGCTTACCTGTGCACAGTGCCTGGCTCAGTGCCTGCACTCAATAAATGTGAGTTAATGAAGAATATCATCCTTGAGGGATCCTATAATATATCTTCTCCAGTTCTAATGAATGAAATGAAGGAACATTCATTCTGTCTGCCTGCCTTCTCCCAGTACCTAGCACAGTGCAGGGCAAAAAATAGGCATTCAGTAAATATTTATGGAATGTAAATGGCTGATGAGGAGTGAAAGAGAAGTCTTGACTATGTGTAGAGATTCTGGAAGGAAGAAGGAGCTAGGAGCTAGGCTGAGCCTATGAGGATGGGCTAGTGGGACAGAGAGCCACCCACCATCAGTACTCCAGCCTGAGCAGACTTGGCAGCCAAGTGGAGTCTAAGTAGCACTTTTCTGCTAAGTGCTCTGTAGGGAGGTGTAATATGTCTCTATTTAAAATTAATTTTTCAGAATTGGAAGCCCCACTCTGAAAAGCAGTGCTCCCTTGGTGGCTTCTGGCAGGATTGGAAAGCCATAACTTTGGAGAAAAACACAGTAAACCAGAAATTTCCTCCCAGGTGAGCAAGAAACTGCCTCTCTCCTTCTGAAGAGAGCATTTTCCAGAACTTTGCTCATCAAGTAGCTGGTTTTTAAGTCATTTCTTCTATTTGTAAGTGAGCTACATTCCAGTCAATTGTCAGTTCTCCTCTCTGATAGATCCAACAGAGGCACAGGCAATCCACATATATAGGAGAACACAAAAGTAATTTTTGTTTGGCTCAGGGCTATGTTTCTGTATTTACATGTGAATGGAATAGCATCTGATGCTTTGAAAATTTGCAGTGCTTGCTGCCAATAGAGAAACACCACTGTATAGTGGACTTTGGAGGACTTGTTCAGTTCAACAAATGCTTAATGAGTGTCTAGGTGCTAGGGTTACAAAGACTCGTTCATTCATTCAGCCAATATTTATTGAGTGCCTACTATGTGCTAAGTATTGTACTTGGCACTGGAGAAACAGCAGTGATAAAAGCAAACAAAAAAAATCTCTGCCTTTATGGAGGGGAAATAGACAATATTATAAATAAGTGATATATATGTGATGTTAGATAATGATAAGTACTAGGGAGATAAATAAAACTGAAAGGGGGAATAGAAAATGTTAGGAGAGGGAATGGATTTGTCAGGGAAAGATTCACCAAAAAGGTGACATTTGATAAAGGAGGGGAGGGAGTTAGACGTGCAGAAATTGTCCTAGAGAGGGTACAGCAAGTGTAAAAGCTGCAAGGTGGGAGCATGTCTAATGTGTTTGAGGAACAGCAAAGAGGAGAGTGAACTTGAGCAGAGAGGGTGTGGAGAATAGTAAAAGAGCAGAAAAGCCAAGGCAGAAAGACAACGGGGACCTTAGAGATCGTTGTAAAAACTCTGAGCTTTTAGTATCAATATGATGTGCTGCCAATGGCAGGTTTTAAGGAGAGGAATGATAATGATACGGCCTGACATGTTTTCACAGGAATATTTTGGCTGCCATGAGAAACTGGCAGAAGCAGCGAAACCAGGGCGAGGCTGCTCAACTATCAGGTAAGAGTGACTTGGACCAAGTTGAGAGCTATGAGAGTGGTGAGAAGGGAATGGATTCTGGATTTACTTTGAAGGTAGAACAGATGTGATTCATGGGCAGATTAGATGTGAGGGGTGAGAGAAACAGCAGAGCCAAGGATGACTCTCAGGATTGTGGCCCCAGCACCTGGAAGGACGAGGCACAATCATTTACTGAGACAGAAGAGAATGCAGGAGGAGCAAGTCTTGGTGGGTGAGGGTGGAGGGCATGCAGGAAGATCAAGAGCTTGGTTTTAGATATGTTAAGTTGGAGGTGTATATTAGAGACCCAAGTGGAGATAGCTAGTAAATAGTTGGATAATGGAATCTAAAATTCAGGAGAGAATATTCTGAGCAGGAGATATAAATTTGGGAGTCATTAGCATATAGATGGTATTTAAAGGCACGAGACTGGATGAGATCACCTAAGACGTGAGTGTAGATAAGAAAAAGAGAAGAGATCCAAGGATTGAAATTGGGGACACTCCAATGTTTAGAGGTCAGCGAAATGAGAGGGAGCCAGAATAGGAGACTTTGAAAAAGAGTTGAGAGAAACACAAGGGAGTGTGGTGTCCTGCAAGCCAAGGGAAGAGAGAATTTCTAGGAGGACCAAGTGGTCCACCGTGTCAAAGGCCGCTGGTAGGTCAGGATGAGAACTGAAATGAGGAGGTCCCGGGGGACCTTGCCATAAACCTTCTTGGTGTTGTGATGGAGGCTGAAGCCTGGCGAAAGTGGGTTCAAGAAAGAATGTGAGGAGAGACATTAGAAATGGTGAGTATAGACAACTTTTGAGAAGTTATATTGTAAAGAGAAGGAGAGAAATAGGCGGTAGCTGGAGGGGGAAGTGGGGTTGAGCTTTTTTCTTTCAGGTTAGAGAAATAAAGATGAATATAGTATGGTCTGTCCTCAGGTTGCTTTAAATCTAGGAGGGGAGACAGACACATAAGCAGAAGTCATACATAGAAATGTTCGCTAGGTTCCATAGCAATACACTCTAGAAAAATTTAAAAACTCTAACCTAATTTAGGAAAAAAAATACTTTGAAAAGATAAGTCCTAAACCAGGTCTTGAGAGATAAGTGATTCTTATCCAGGGGAAGAAAGAAGGCAACGGTATTTCACATAAAAGGAAGATATAAGTCAAATCATGGAAGACTGAAACAGCTTTTTGTGTGTGGCAATTGCAAAGAGATCGGTATTTCTGTTCTAGAACTGGACTGCCTGGGGGTGACTCCCAGATTCTGCAAGATACGTGACCTTGGGCATATTACTAAGCCACTCTGTGAATCAGTTTCCTCAACCCTAAAGTAGAGATATAATAGTATCTGCCTCATAGGGTTGTCATGAGAATGAAACAAATCAATACATGTGAAGAGCTTGTAACAGGGTCTGGCACATAGTAGATGCTCGATAAATGCTGGCTTTTCTAATTACTGGCTGTAGACAGGGTGTACAGGGTTGACAGAATATAAGACTGAAACATAGTTAGCCAGACCTAGAGGGATTTGTATATTATACTAAGGAATTTGGCTTCATTCTGGGGACTGGGCATCACTGAAGGGTTTTAGGCCGATGAACAGTGCATTCTGATTAGTATTTTAAGAGGTTCACTATGGCTGCCTATGGAGGATGGTTGTAAGGGGAACCCTAAAATCCTGGAGGCAGGATTCAGAAGACCTGGTTGTGTATTCTGGCTCAATACTCAACAGTGTGTGAGTCAGTTCCTTCCTTGAGCCTCATTTGGCTCATCTGAGAAGTAGGGTTTATAAAACACATCCAAAGGGTTGCTGTGAGGAGCAGATTAGATCCTAGAATGGAAGTGTCTAACCCAGTGCATGACAGTAGATACGCAACAAATATTTGTTTTAATTTTAATAGAAGTATTACATGGGAGGAGAAAAAAGCCTGTCAGTTTCCCCATCTTTATGCCCTGTCCCACCAGGCCCAGACCTCCCTTGCTTCTTGAAACTTGCGAGGGGCACACAGACTGGCCCCCACACCTACAAGTGTTGTTCTCGCTCTCTCCTATCCCAATCTTCTCACCTCTATAGCTGTCTGGCTCATCTTTGCTCAGCAGTCAGACCATGACCACCCCTAAAGTGTCTGCCATCTCCAAGGCTCTGACCATGTCCACAAGGCTGGAAAGTGAGTAAGGGAAGCTTCTGCTGTCACAGCCTTTCCTTTATCTGCTCTGTGTCATCAGAGAACTGTTATTCTCCCACTGACCCTGGACCCATTTAACATCTTTTGCTTTAAATTATTATTTTCAAATACCTATGTCTTATCTCTCCTAACAGTTGGCACATTTCCAGAAGGCAGAAGCTTCTCGGTAGATATCTCTGAGTACCCGCCTCTCCCAGCACAGCCCCTTGCTCAGGGTGGAGACTTGCTATGGAATGAACTGAATAAAGTGTTGACTGATGCTCCTGCGGTGCTGAAAGCCTGCCAAGCTGTGAATAAGTGTGAGTTGGTTCGATTATGAAAGATGGGAAATCATGTCTTCTGTTTTGGAGTGGAATGTGAAGCTTCCAGCCGCCTTGGGCTTGCTCAGACAGAGGAGGCCAGGCTATGACCTGTGGGCCCAGAATTGTACTCTTGATAATCTAGACAACAATCAGCTTGTTAAGCCTCACGGTCCCTGGGAAAGTTGATGAAGGAGGCAGGAGCCTTGGTGGTCAGTGACAGTTCAGGGCCCTCCTCCTAACCATGGATTTGGGCCTCTACCAGTCAGCTTGAAACACTCACAGAAAACAAGCCAGTTTACATGATCTTCTTCCTCCTTTTCCCTTGGCACACATTTTGCACTGATGTGAAAGCCGTAGAAACAGATGTCTCTCTGGCCTCTGGGAAGGCAGAGGAAGCCCGAACCACATCTGATGTTCCTCGCCTTCTCCCCTGGCTACTGGGAACGCAGACCTGAGTCACACAGGACTCGTGCAGGAAGATGGTCCAGGGAGCTGCAAGGCTTGGCAGTGATGGCAGTTGGAGAGGAGAATCAAAGGCCTGGGCATGGAAGAGGAATTCAGGAGATCATCTGGCCCAGCTCTTGGGTCTTTAGATGGTCTTGTTGCTCCAGTGTTGCAGTGAAGTAGGTACCTGAGGCCTGGAGTGGGTGAGTGACCCGTGCAAGGCAAATGCTTAGTGTGTGTGCAGAGAGGATGGAAGACAGCCCAGAGCTGCTCAGGTCTGCTGCACTGCCATCACTGCCATCTGCTTCTGGCTGAAGGTGGTGTTGGGGGTGATGGAGAGGGGATGCTGCGTGGATATTGTCACCCTAGAACAAGTTCACCAGGGAAGGTCAGTGTGCATATGTGTTCGTTCATGTGTGTACGTGGGTGTGACCCACTCGTCAATACTCAGTTTCTTATGTCCACTTCTGCTATGATGCTACTACTCATAATAATGATAATGATAATGGAAACAGTAATAACAATAGCCAACCAAGCTACTGAGCACTAACCATGTGCCAGCAGAGTGCTAAGTATATAACATGGATGATCTCACTTAATCCTCAAAAGAATAGTAGTTATTATTATTATTCCCATTTCATAGCTGAAGAAGTGGAAAGAACAAAGTTCGGGAACCTGCCCACGGCTGCAGAGCTAGTAAGTTCATAAAGTCAGAATTTGCCCTTGGGGCTGTTCACAAATATTTCTCTCTCTCTCTCTCAGTCTGTTTCTTTCTCCTTCTCTGTCTCCATCTCTGTCTCTGTCTCAGACTTGTTTCTTTCCCTTTCTCTTTCTCTCTTTCCCATTCCCTTTCTCTTTCTCTCTCTCCTTCTCTCTCTTTCCAGTTTGTCTCAACTGAACTCAAGCACAACTACTCTATAGCTCTGGCCAGTGAAATGGGAGTAGAAGTGACCCTTCTAGCAGCAGCTCTAGGAGCCAGGATGTGCTTTGCCACATTCTCTCTTCCCCCAGCCACGATGACTGGCAATGTCCCAACGGATGCTGTGCTATCAGCCTGGGTCCTTGGGGGAGGATGATGGCGGGTGGAGCAGAGCCCTCAGCTGAGCTGCAATAAGCCTTTGCCGGGCTCTTTGTAATCACAGCAACACAGCCCAGCCTGTCTTGACTGATTTGGAACCTCTCCAGCACAGTGAATACTCTTAAACCCTACACTTTGGCATCTTCCCCAATTTCTTCAGCTGAGTTAGATATTTCCCCAGTGGGCTTGATAGCACCCTAGAGTGGCACTGATCACATTGTATGTCCATTCTTGTCTCCATCATTAGACTGAGCTCACAGGAGTACACTTCTGTGTTTTTAGTTTCTCAGCATTTGCTACAGAGCTTGGGACACAGGAGGTGCTAAGAGCATGCTCGCTGAGTGACTGTCTGTAGGAAAAGAACCCTGGGCACCGCAGTTACCCCACAGGACAAACCTCTGGGTGGCCTAGAAGGCCAGTCCATCTCTGACCTCACATTCTTGTGAGATGGCACAAGAGGGTGAGCTGTTTCCGAGAACCTCATCCCTGGGGACTCTGCCAGGTGGCCTAGTACCTGGGGAGTCTACCCAGCTAGCTAGCAGAATTTGTCCCATCCTGTCCAAACCTCAGCAGTAAATCAGCAGGTGTGAGGAATTTACCCCAGAGAATGATCCAGCAAAGGCATGAATGAGTAATTTACAAAGCCCATTAAGGCGGCACAGAATTGCTTATTTATGGGAACTTTTTGACAGATCTGCGGCTTAATCATTTATCCCCCTGAACACTTAGCCAGGGTCATTGGTAAATAATTCACTTATTACACACTCTGGAGTGGTTTATGGTACTGTGACTGATGATCTCACATGAGTACACAGCTGGGGAACTGGGATGTAAAGGCCGGGAAAGGGAGGAGGAGCTGAGGGTCCTCCCCTCAGATCCAGGTTGGGCTTTCTGGATGCAGGAGGAAGGCATCCAGGCCCCAGTGAGAAGGGTCTTCTGCTCTGAGTCAGATCGATGCTGCGGTACAGAAGGATGTTATCCCTGGTCTGATCTTTGGGGAGACAGTGAAAGGAGGAAGTACGTGTGTAGAGATTGGTCTAAAAATGCCAGGTACTAGCTCCAGGCCTACTGGAGACAAATTCTACTTCAGTAGCTCTCCAGGGCCTAGTGGGGAAATTTAAATTCCCCCACCTGATGTTCAAGACCCTCCAACTGTCCCCAGTTCCTTCCCAGTCTTACCACTGGTTCCTCTCCTTCTTGTCTCAGCACTAGCCATTGGAGCCCCCAGTCAAGGCATGTTTTGTCCTTCCCCAGGCATTTGCTCACAGCATTCCTCCTGCCTGCATTGCCTTTCTACTCTCTTTTCTAACTGCGGCTTTTCATTCAGTTTTCAGCTCAAAGCCCACCTCCTGCATGAAGCCTTCCCAAACTACCTGAGCCATATTTGCCCCCTCTGTTAAGTTCTTGAAAACTTACACAGTGCCAGGCACACATTAAGTATGTTACACATGCTATGGATTGGCCTGTCTCCTCAGCTAGACTAGGTGTCCGCTCAGGGCCAGAACCCAGACTAACTGAACATGGCCCCCACTATAGCTAGCCCAGAGCCTGCGCCACAGGGAGTTAAATAAACTGTGCTGTTGTTGATGATAATAGTGAGAATGATAATGAAGATGGTTGTGATGTAGACTTCCTCAGCATCCCACCACTGCTTCCCTTCTCTCTCACACATCTTGTCCAGTCCCCGAAGACAATGGAAGTGTGTGGCCAAATCTTTAAAGTTCTTTGAGATTCTAGTTGGCACTGTAAATGGATCGAGGAGCTCATGCTGGGATGGAGGAGGGCTGTGTTTGGGTGGATTCACTGGAGAGGAAGCAAGCAGAGGGAGACGGGCAATCCAAGTGCAAGTGTCAGCCACATGCTCTTTATTGAAGATCCTTCCCAAGCCACACCTGTCCCACCCATAACCTTCCAGCAAGACCCTACAGATAACAAATGTGTTCACCATTGTCCTGGCCTTGAGGGGATTAGCTCTGCTTCTTGAGGTTGAGGCCATCTAAATAAGATCTCCTCCCTTTGTATCAATACCAATTCCTGCCTTTGATAGACAACAAAGACTTAAGCAAGATGGTTTTCCCAATTTTTAGATCTCCAATGGGAAGAGAAAGGGGAAAATTTACTCTCTCTCACCTTCTGCCTAATGCTTCTTGCCCACTAGGAAATCCTTCCTGAAGTCTAATCTCAGGCAGTCTTGCTGTAATGTTCAAGAAGGTGTAGAATATTAAGCTGCTCATCTTCCAGGGAGGGAAAGCCTGGGCCTACCTGAGATGAGTTGGGAAATAAGAAAGGACAGAAGCACAGTCATTTCTAAACACAGGGCTTTCTTTCCTCCCTGAAACCCCTCTGGGCCTTGGAGAATTTTAAACAGGTCTTCGGTCACTGACCAGAGTGGATGCAGTCATGTGGTTTGTCATCATATTCATTCCTATGTGATTCCATAACAACCACGTCAAGTCGGTATTCTTGTTGGCTTCTCTTTATGGACTGAATTGTTTCCCTCTCCAAATCCATATATTGGAACCCAAACTCCCAATGTGACTACATTTGGAGACAGGCCTTTAAGGAGGTAATTAAGGTTAAATGAGGTTATAAAAGTGGGGTCCTAATCCCATAAGACTGGTGTCCTTATGAGAAGAGGGAGAGACACCAGAGATCTCTCTCTTTCTCCCTCCTCACACCCGCCACGTGCACAGAGGATATCTGAAGGCAAAGCAAGCCTGGAAGAGAGGTCTCACCAGACACAGACCCTGATGGCACCTTGATATTGGACTTCCAGCCTCCAGAACTCTGAGAAAATCAATGTCTCCTGTTTCAGCCCCCCAGTCTGTGGTATTCTGTACGGCAGCCTGAGCGGACTATTACAGCTTCCTTTTACGGTTGAGGAAATTAAGGCTCAGAAAAGTGAAATGACTTGCCCAAAGTCACCCAAATAGTAGATGACAAAGTGAGGGTTTGAAATTAGGACTGGATCCCACTGGGTGTACCGGGTCCTGCTGGGAATGGAATTTGGGAGCTGAGGCCCTGTATCTAGCAGTTTCCTTACTGATCCTCCTGCTGTGGGTTCTGGTCACAGCTTCTGCCTCTTCTCTGGGTTCCCCACTCCAAGCACATCCCACACTTCCTGTTGCTCCTCCCCTCTTCTTCCCAGAGCCTCTGGCAACCACGTTAGGCTCACCTCGGATTCTGTGGTGTAGTGCTGCCATCTGCCGTCCGGAGTACCAGCCAATCCAGCTCCCAGGGCAGGATTTTTTCTCTTTGTTATTCATTTTGATAGTGGTAAGAACACTTAACATGAGATCTCCCATTTAAAAATTTTTAAGTGCATAATACAGTATTGTTAATCGTAGATGCTATGTTGTACAGCAGATCTCTAGAACTTACTCATCTTGCATAACTGAAACTTTCTTTACTACTCTGTACCTCTCTTACTCCCAGATGCCATCTACCTCTCCCTCCTAATTCCAATCCCTCTCACTTTCTCCTACAAGCAGGTAACTAATATGATAAGTCCCTGGGCAAAAGAGAAAAAAAGAAGGCAGACATAGAGAACTCTCCCCTTGGGTCTGAGGAGAAAACTGACTACAAAAGGGAAAAGACGGTTGATTACCAAGAGTAAAGTCGCCATAGAGTGGTAAGCCAGCCCCTCAAGTCCAGACCAGGGATCTGGGGAGCTCTGAGGGTATGGGCATGATCCCCCTTGGCTCTGAACTCAAATAGAAGGACTGAAGACCTCCCTGTGTGTCCTGAGGAGGTGAGATGGTCAGGTGCTTCTGGAAAGCCTGTTGGAAGAGGCTGTCAGGAATAAAATATCATCCCTTTCTTCCAGGGTATGAGGACCATCTTGCTGGCTGGTTTCTGTTAGGCACCCTCACATAGTGACCTGTGTGGTAAATAAACCCACCCTCATGTAACAGACCACAGAGGAGGAATGGCCAGGGAGAGAGTGTACAAGGGAGAAAGAGTGAGGGAGGAGGCGTCCTGGAGCAGTTGCACAGAAGGAAAAAGAAAAAAACACTGAGGTAAAATACAAAGATCAGTGGACTGTGAGTCTGCAGTTACCAAGCTGTGTGTCTTGGGGAAAATGTTTTCATCTGCAAAGTGGGGATAATACAATTGTACCTATCTCACAGGACTCTGAATACTAAGTGAACTAACATGGTGAAACTGCTAGCCCCAGTGTTCAACTCGCAGTCAGCCCCCAATAAGTGTTTGTTGAATCTGAAGTCATGAAGAGTAGAGGGCTGACTCATTGCCTTTCATCTCCTGTGACTATTAACTTATGTTAACATTAATTCTCCTGTAGCCACTCATCACCAAGAAGCCCAACCCTTCATGACTGAAGGCTCTGCGCCTGCCCCAGCCTATTCCAGAAGCCAGGAGGTGTTCTTGCTTCCTCCAACTTTGCTCTGGTGGTCTTCGCAGATGCAGGCTTTGCCTCATTGCCCTAAATTCATCAGCATTCACAGGAGCTACATCTTGTACACCAGACTGAAGCAGATCCTAATTATGAGTCCCAGGGAGTCCCATGCTTTCAACCGGGAGGAGGTAATTTTGGTAATTTTGTTTCCTAGGAAGGACAACACATTTACATGGATTTGCAACATGATTAAAGAGCCCTGCCTTTAGAGTAAGGAATCTGGATTATGGTGTAGGCTTGGCTACCACCTGTGTTATCCTGGGCACATCTCTTTCTTCCTTAGGTCTCAGCATTTTCATCAATGAATTGAGGCCAACTCTACATAGGGTGACCAACCTTTCTTGGTTACCTGGCATTGAAAGAGTTCCCAGGGTGTGGGACTTTCAGTGCTAAAACCAGGAAAGTCTGGACAAACAGGGCAAGTTGGAGACCCTGTCTCTAAGCCTCATCTTCTCTAATACTCCATGTTTAATCACTGGCCTACCTGATTTTACCTGTTGGAAATGCCTTTGTTCACAAGAGATAGAATACTCAACTAACATTGGCTTTTAATATAAGAGCATTTATTGTTGACGAGCAAGCATTCGAGAACAGGCAGTCTCTGTGCTGATATGTCATCTCAATAGCATCATAAAGACGTGGGCTCCATCATCTTTAGCCTCTTGGCTTTTCCGCCTCATGACTATTACTCTGAGGTCACAAAGTAGTTTCTGCAACTCTAGGTGTTCCCCAACTATTCCAGGTAGGAAGAAGGAAAGGGAGTGGCATCAAATGTTTCTGTTACTTTTGTCAGGAAAGCAAAGGATTTTCCATAAAATTCCTGGCAGATGTCTCCTTTGATTTCATTGGCCACCTTTAGCTGCAGGAGAAGTTTTCTTTTTTTTTGTGAAGAAGATTAGCCCTGAGCTAACATCCGTTGCCAATCCTCCTCTTTTTGTTGAGGAAGATTGACCCTGGGCTAACATCTGTGCCCATCTTCCTCTACTTTATATGGGACGCCAGTGCAGCATGGCTTTGACAAGTGATGTGTTGGTCTGTGCCCGGGATCCGAACCTGTGAACCCCAGGCTGCCAGAGCAGACTACGTGAACTTAACCACTATGCCACCCAGCTGGCCCCTAGAAGAACCTTTCTAACCTTCACAAGTGGGAGGCAGCAAGGAAGAATCGACAGAATGCCACCCTGGTTAACATATATTCCCTAGTGTTGCTTTTCTGAGAGCAGAGATGAGGTACCAGTGAGTAACTTAATATAGAGGGAGGAAAGAGCCCTGAAAAGCCTTAGACCTTCCCCTTGGAGGTTTGACAGATGTGGGTGCAGTGTGAAGACCCTGGACATCGTGAAGCTCACGGCCCTGAGGTTAGGAGTGCTGACCGGAGGTGTGGGCCCTGAAGATACAATACATTTAGCCTGGCTTTGTTACCCTCAAAGCTCCCAGGTATACCTAGGGGAGATTCCCCAGCTGTTCATAACTGGAGCATCAGGGGCTCTTAATGTGTATTTTATCCCTGCGGAGCTCAGGGAAGCCTGACAGGGTAGCTTCTTCTTTCCACATCCTCCTTAGAGGCTCTGGAACCTCCAGGTGCCCAGACTTATGCAGCATATAGATGTCACCGAGTCCTGGCAATGACACTACTGTGCTTCCTTCTAGGAGTTCAACTACTTCCTGACCCCATTGAAGTAGCCATCTGGATCTTCCCCTTCCTAAACAACTGTGCCTGTGGGATCTCAACAAAGTGGCACTTTCTCTTTTCATAATAAGCGTAGCTATCATTTATTGAGTCTACTTGTGCCTGAGACGGTGCTAAGCTTCTTTACATAGGCTGTCTCCTTTTTAGCCTGGGAAGGGAATTTGAAATTATCCTTGACTTAAAAACAAGGGAACAGAGGTTCAGAGATGACCTGCCCAGGGTCACACAATGGCAGATATGAGATTCCAACCTGGGTCGGTCCAACTCCGGTGGTCTTACCTTTCTTGTTGTAACAAGCTGAGCTCTGAGTGGTTTTCCTAGACTTTGTGCAATATCCGGCACACAGTGGGCACTCAGTGTATGTGTGGAATTGCTCATTTCTTCCACCTCTTCATCTCCCTTTTCTGATTTCTGAAGACCTCAACTTTTTGTAAGAGAAGATTGTATCCTCAACATCTTTCAGAAAAGTGCCTGGCACATAGTAATACATATTTGTGGAATGAGTATTACATAAAGAAGATACGCATTTCCCCAGGCTTTCTGGTGTTCACACTGATAGAGAAAATGGGTCTGTCAACAAACGGGTCTGTCATTCTTAGAGACTGTTTGATTTAATTCTCTATTTTTGTAAGTGACAGCCCAAGACTAGGAGAGATAAAATGATATGTCCAAAGCTCACAAGCTGAGTCGGAAGGCGCGTTTACTCTGCTCTCCCCAGGAAGCAGGTGCAGCCAGATGGAACACTCCTCTTCTGAGTGGAGACAGGTAGGAGGCAACTAGATCTGCATATTTTCAGGTCAGACTTCAAAATCTACTAGCTGATCCTGGTTTACTGTTGGAGGACTCTGTCTCCCTCTGAGATGAAGTTGAGTGCAGCTGTGAGGAAAACTAGCTTTCCTTTGGAATAAAACGTCAGTTTGAGCCTCAGTTTTACCAATGACTAGCTTGAGGATCTTGGGCAGGTTGTTTACCCTATTTAAGCCTCAGTTTCCTCTCCTGTAAAGTGGAAATAATAAGAGTCCTTATCTTGTATGATTGCTGTGAGGAGTAAGTGAGCGGCTCCATATACACTGTTTCAGCACATAGGAAACACATAACCCAGAGTAAGCATTCCATAATTGTCATTATTATCGCTACTGGTACTATCATTGTTGGACAGCAGCATGTTGGAGTAGAATATTTAACTTTGTGACTTTCCAACATTTTTCTCATCCTTGTTCTGGAGGAACTCTACAGCTGCAAAAGGTCACCGATGTCTGAGATTTGGTTTTGCCTGCTCCTCTGTCTCTTCTGGCATGCTCTCCTGCCTGTTAACGCCCTCCCAACCCTCCTAGAATCTTTTATTTGGCTCAAATGAGCAGCTTGCTGGAGTCAGAGGGCTGACCTGCTGGAATGCCTTGACATTTTGCTCTTGAAACTGGTGACCCTTCATTACTCCTGGGCAGAGGCTGGCCTGCCAGTCAGCTAGTAATTAGCAGAGTCTGGAGTTGAACTGCCAGGGAAGGACACTGGCCACTGCCTCCCACGCGGTGCTTTTCTGGTGTGCTGGAGCCGGATTAAGCCAATTATTAAATAGCTGGGAACTTGGTGAGTCACTTGTTAAACTGTTATAGATCCAAGAATTTGGTGAGCCAGTGGGTAAACTGTTGGTAGTTTGAAATCAACTGTGGTTGGCATGTTTATACCATGGAAACTGGTACAGGTTTACCAGTGGATCACTGAACAAATCTTTCTACTCCTAAAACTCACTGACTATAGGATTCTGGGCTTGACATTTTGGTTAGCACACCCACATTTTTAGAAAATTAATTCTTTAAATTATAAAAGTAACACAAGTTTGTTATGAAATATTTGAATAACATAGAACAAGTAAAAACTGAAAAGTCAAGGTCTTGCTCTGTTTGTCCCTTCCAGTTGCAGAAATGTCCACTTTTATTTTCCTTTTTGTCTCTCTAGAACTCTTTTGTGGATATAGAAGAAATCAGTATATATATATATATATGCATATACTTGCCCCCCATATATGTATACATGTATATACTGGTTTTTTGACTGGGCTGAACTTGAAGCAAGAGGTTGCTTTATTTTTCTCTTACCTCTGCTATTGCCATTCTTCACGTTGTATAGAATCTCTTACTTGCCTCTGAAGACTGGCTTGAGCAGACACAACAGCTTTCTGGTCACTTTCAGTCATTGAAAAAATAGTCTCCTCCAGTTCAATTTAAAACTTAAATGTCACATCCAGTTCAAAGCTTTTCTCATCCTCCAATCATAGGCCTGACCTGCGGCTCAGAAACCTGCAGTGGGAAGGGGTCATTCATTCTCCTATCTCCTCCCCTAGGGGCAGAGAAAGGCGGATAAAGTTCTTTTCATTTAGTGGCTGCTCTTTGTAGTGCTCTCTTGGCTGATGTGGTTGACCTACATATCCTCTAGTAGGGCAGCAAGTCCTGGGAGATCTATCATAGGGGGCCTCCTTACTGCCCAGTTTCTGCTGACTGACCTCTTGTAACCCTCACTCAGGTCCTGCCCCTACAGATAAATTTCACAGCCTCTCACTGGTGGAGTCGCTTCACGCCAGCAGGCAGCCTTCTTGAGTGGGGTCTCATCATAGTGGTTCTAGCATGGCTACTTTCCACGTTGTCCACTCGGCTCATAGGGAACTCATAGGAGACATCCTTTCCCCACTGAATGGCAAAGGTGCAGCTTGCTCAACCGCTGACCCCTCTCTCCTTGCCCTCCATCATGTCCAGCTCCAGCGAATGGTAAATAGGCAGCCATCCCAAACTCTCACTGTGTTATGCTGTGGGGTATCTATGAATTGCTACAGTTCAGCAAGTGTTCAGCTGGGGGGTGAGTAGCCGGTCTCCTTTTCCTGCAGGAACCCCCAATCTTTGTGAATTATTCTCTTTGGAATTTCATCTGTTGGCTTGGTTTGGGGGAAAGGAAAGCATCACAGGACCCTATTGATATGAGTAACCTAAACCTTTAAATTTCTAGTCTTCTCCATAGAGTGGGGGTTGTATTTGGCACTTCCCTTTAGAGTGCAGGTACCTTTATTATCTACTGTTTTCAGCTTTGGGACTTAAGCTGAAATTTAAAGTTTCTTTAGAAACTGTTTAATATTTAATTGTATTGATGTATGGTGATATATTTAATCAGTTTCCTATTGGTGGATGTTTACTTCCAGTTCTTCCCTATTATAGACAACGTTACATGAACATCCGTCTATCTTATATTCTCATGCACGAATTCATTGGTTTTAAGTAAGCAAAACGTCATAAAATCAGGTCCTTTTCTTTAGGACACTTTTTCAGAAACCTCTTTTGTGGCCAGAGGCAGAGATAGAGGCTGGAATTAGGACACATGGATTCTTGGAAAGGACCCTTGATTGATGTTGACTCTGTTAACTTTCCTTTTTAGCAGGAATTCTGCTGGAGTGGCACTTGGTGGGCTCTGAATCCAAGCCATGGTCCATTGATCTGAGGCCCAAGTGAGATATGTGGCATTGAGCACCCAGTACCTGGCATTCAGCAGGTGCTCAATAAGTGTTTGTTTATCCTCCGTGTATAATGCATGTTAACCATCTTTGTATAATGACAGGCTGTTGTGCACATAACTACAATTCAGTCAGATGGATTTAATTGTACTCTGTAAATTGGTCACTGAGTGAGGTCTTCACAGCTCAGCACACCTGGCACGGTCATGGTACTCCATGAAGGACTCTTGGCCCAGAGTGTACATCCTTAGGGTGCAAGGGAGGAGGTAGCCACACAAAATGTGACCAGAATATTACTTTTTGAGCCAATTTGTGGACAAAGTCACATTTAAAAAAATAGCAGTCTGGGGCCTGGCCCAGTGGCATAGTGGTTAAGTTTGCATGCTCTGCCTCAGCAGCCCGGGGTTCAAGGGTTCAGATCCTGGGCGTGGACCTACACACCACTTATCAAACCATGCTGTGGCAGGCATCCCACATAAAATAGAGGAAGATGGGCACAGATGTTAGCTCAGGGCTAATCTTCCTCCCCAAAAGAAATAAATAAATAACAGTCTGGTAGAAAAGTACAATTGGAAGCATTTCAAATGTTCAACCAGGGCATCCTCTTTAGAAACCCTTTTAGCTTCCTGTGTGAGTCCAGGACAAACTCTTTCCTCTCTTTCTCTCTCTTTTCCACAGACTCCCCTTCTCCTTCTCCCCAAGTCCGCTGGGCTCTCCTGTGCACTATTCTGCCCCTTTAAGCATCTCCCTATTATGGGATTCTCCCTTGCTGATCACACACACACACCTAACACACACACACACACCCCTCCAGTCCTGTGATCTTTTATTGCTGCACCCTGTTCCCTGGGAGGTATAGTTCACCTTGCTCACACACACTATTGCAGGTTTTCTCACAACCATCAGCACCTTTGGGAATTTGAGGGAATGAAATTTTCCATTGCTTTACACAATGGAGTATAAATAGTAAAGTCACCTTCCCCTGGCTGTGACACACCCTTGTCTCACATCTTCCTCAGCCTATGTGGCAGACAGTCTCATTGGACTCTTCCTTCAAATCCTGTTGTACAGGAATCAGAGACACATCCAAAGCTATGGTTTTGAGCATCCTGAAATCTAGCACAGGTGCCGTGATGTCTGGATCACTGGGAATGTTCATTAGTATCTTCCTCCCAGGATCAATAGTGCCCAAGTCTCTGGTTTATATATATTCATCAATTTTTCTCTCTTTTTATCACTGCCCCCTTGATTCCTTTTTCATAGCATTTTATAAAAGGGACATTGACTCAAATGAATGACACTATATCACTTATCATTATTCTTGTCCTTAGAACCTCAGAAGTGGCTGAAGTGGTGAGGAGAACCCTCCAGTCTCTCCTCATGGTGCCTTCCCTGTCTCTCCTCCCCGTTGGGTCCAGTTCTGGAACTTTAGCCCACAGGAAACCATTATTATTGTCACACACTGACTGCAGCCCTACTGGAGCAGGGAGATTGGAATAGGTGCTCCTTGGGAGCCATCCCAGGTTGAGTGGGCCCCTGTAACAGCAAGAAAAACACAATATTCACTGAGACATAAGTGAAGATGGAGAAAAACTAGGAAGAAGAGAGAGTTTAGAGAGAGAGAATCTCAGAAAAATCAGCAGCCGGGAAAACTAAAGGCCCTGTATAGAGAACAGGGCGATGCAATTGGTGTGGGACCTTTCAACATGGGCCCTCTGGTGGGGAGGAACAAGGAGGGGCAGAGGATGGCCAAGGGGCACAGCAGACAGACAACGGGACACAGGACTAAAGGGCTCTGGTCACCCAGTGACTCAATTCTCCCTCTGGCTTGGCCTTAAAATTAATCTGGTTGCCCCAGCAGGAGGCAGAATGTCCAGAGGATTCGGGCAGGGATGAGCTGAATCTTTCTCACAGCTCGTGCTGCAACGCTGAAGGGAGTGACACAGCAAGAACTTGTTCATGTCAGCAGAGGGCACTCTTTCCTAACCCAATGTTTGGGCTTTGAAAGACTGGGCAGACGAGGACAGAGGCTCAGCCAGAATAAGAAAGAACCAAATTAGCCCTTCCTCTCAGCCAGAGGGGATATAGGGTGCCTCATTCAGAGCTGGGACAATGGCCACCTGTGTGGCGCAACCAATGAGACTGCCTGATGCTGGAAGAGCCATAGACTTGGGTTCTTGTCTGTTGGTGTGGCATTTATTCTATAAATATGCATCAAGTGCTGTCTATGTGTTGGCACTTTTCTAGGGCTCAGGATACAGAAGAGATGGATGCAGAGGCAGTATTTTGTGGTGAAGTAAGAGAGTGAGATCTGAGATACACTGCTTGCATTAGAGACCCAGGTCTGCCACTTCCTGTGTGATCCTGGGCAATTTACTTAATCTCCCTGGGCTGCGTTGTCTTCCTCTCTAAGGTGGTAAAGGTGGTAAGAGCACCAACTCAGAGTTATTCTGAGGGTTAAATAAATAATGCAAATAAAGTGCTTTCAACGCTGCCTGGCACACATAAACTCTCATTAAATGCTGGCTGTTATTCTCGTTCTCATGAAGCTCACACTCTAGTGAGTCTGTCAACAAATATTCATCGAGCGTTCTGTTATATGCCAGGGACCCTGTCAGGTTCTGGGGATGGTGTGGTGAAGACAGATGTGACAGAATTTACAATCTACATGGTAAAAGATATACATAATTAAACAGTTGAAAGTATTCTAAATGCTAGAAAGAAGTATGAGATGTTACTGGAGCTGGTGCTGGCTCTGCTCCCATCAAGCACAGTGAGCCTGGGAGAGTTACTTCATCTCTCTGGCCCTCAGTTCTGTTCATCTAGAGAGGGAAGGGGTCAGACTTGATTGGGGGTCCTTGATAGTGGCATTGCAAGCTGGTAGCCACTGTGATAACAGCACCCTCAGATCCACCTGGCAGCTCAAAAAGTCCATCATGGGGAGGTGCCACTGACTCAGAAGCCCCCCATACACCTTTTCATCCCCCCTTGCACATGTCAGTAGCCCTTATGGTCTCTCATGATGCTTTTAGGGTAAGCATTGTTTTTCTGTCCACAAAGGCGGGGATCCTTGATCAAGTTGATCTCTGAGATTCCTTCCAGCTTCAACCTTCAGATTCCATGAAAACGTCTTCCCTTTGGAACTGCTAGCAGATCTAGAATCTCCTTGTTGTTTCTTTGTCAAAATGCAATTGTGACTTGCATGGCGTATTATCTTTTCCTGCAACTGCAGTCGATCAGATGTGTGTTGCTAGGTCTTGTGGCCACAGGAACCCTCAATAGTGACGTGCTGGAGGAAGACAGTGTCATAATAGAGGACCTCTGAGTCCTGGCTCTCAGAGCCCAGCTAAGGGTGACACTGGGAGTCTGTTTCCGAGTGACAGCTGAACAATCAGCTGCACGTGGAAAGCCTTGAGTGGGCAATGGCAGCTCTGGTTGCTGTTTTCAGAGTTTCTGGTTGATTTGACCCTTGTCTGACTTGAAAGTCATACTGCTCTCTGAATCATCCTCATGAAGCTGCAGAGAGCTCTGCAGTGACATTTGTGTGAACAAAAGTGGGGTAAGATGGTGGCCTTTTTGGATGCTGGCCCTTACAGAAAAGGCACCTGGTATCTCCCTTGCAGTCATGAAGGATGTATATGAACTTCTAAGAGAGGTCACTTCTCCCCAAGATGTCTCAACACCTGATGGGTCAATTACTTTGATGAAAAACACAATGCACAAGTAAAATCCAGAGGTTCCTGGCTCTTCTCAGTTACGAAAAGGGGACTGTGGTGCTCTCTATTTGCGGACCTGTCCCAAAGCTGCACTGATGTTGGAGTTAGATGCCTGACCACCCAGAAAATCAGTGAATCTTCCAAGTGTGTGGTGTGCTGGTGCCTTCCTTCCAGGGGGAAACAGGCGTTAAGGTATAATGACTGTGATCAGGGCTTATGGACTCTGCAGTGCTAGCCTGGACTTGGAAAAAGTGTGGGATGTGAGAAGTGTGTGTTCCATGTTCCAACTTTCTCATCAGTCTGTCTACTCTTCAGACTCTCCTCCATACACCCACCAACGGGGTCTTCGTAAGATAGAATGAACAGTGTTTCTTATCCTCTTATCAACCTTCATGGTTTCCTGTCACCAACAAAGTAAATAGCTCCTTACCGGAGCATTCATGCCCTTTACAGTCAAGTTCCAACTTGCCATTCCAATGTCTCTATATTGATTTACTCACTGACCTCTGTGTTAGTCTGCTTGGGCTGCCATAACAGAATACCACAGACTGGGTGGCTTAAACATCAGAAACTTATTTCCTCATGGTTCTGAAGGCTGGGAATTCAAGATCAAGGTGCCAGCCGGGTTGATTGCTGGTGAGGCCTCTCTTCCTGGCTTCTAAATGGCCACCTTCTCACATGTCCTCATATGGCCTTTCCCCTGGGTGAGCACAATCCTGGTGCCTGTTCCTCTTCTTATAAGGACAACAGTCCTATTGGATTAGGGCTCCACCCTTATGATCTCATCTGACCTTCGTTACCTCCTTAAAGATCCTACCTCCAAACACAGTCACATTGAGAGTTAGGACTTCAACACATGGATTTTGGGAGGGGACAAAATTCGCTGTGACTTTTCATATTTCTGTGGCTTTTTCTCTGCTAATCCAAAGTGGTACTAGCCTGTTCCTTATTTACCATCTACTGAATACTTCACATATTCTGTCCCGTTTGAATGTACCTTTTGAGGAGGCCATAGAGAGCAGTGGCTACCAGTGGGGAGACAGACCTTAATGTGAACCCTAGCCCACCATCTCTGGTCGGGAGACTTTGAGCAGGTTACCTATTTCTTACCTTCTAAAATGGAGAGCACGTAGCCTTTCTTAGAGGGTTGTTCTGAGGGTTAAATGTGATAATGCTGGTAAGGTTGCTCATCTCAGTGTGGGCACACAATAAGCCTCTAGAAGAGCTATTAGTAATTTTATAGAACCTCAATAAAATTTACCATCTATAATGATAGATTATACTTCCATCAGAACATTGGATTTAAAGAGCAGTCCTTATGTATATGTGTCTCACACTGGATTGTGAAATTCCGTCAGAGTGAAAAACTACGTTTGACTCATCTTTCTCCCTTTATACCTGAGGTCATGCATGTTATATAATAGAAGTTTAATCACAACTGCTCCAAAGGGATTTCATTTGATAAGTCAGTTCTGAACATTCCAGCAGAAGTTTAGTACTGAAAACATGGTTTTCCCTTTGGGTATCTATTCACCTGAAGTTTGCTTGCAAAGTTATGAGAAACAAGAGTCTGTTTAAGACGTACTTTCTCTTTTTGCATAGGGAGAGGGCAGATCTGTTCAGGGCAGCTCCCGTATCTAAGAACAGCAGCCACTGGTAATTATTTACGATCAACCTGATAGAAAAGGGCAGCTTAACTTAATGTGACCTTTGTAAAAACTGAGAAACAAGCTGCCCTTTCAGGACAAATCTCCTCTACTCAGTATCTGGTTGCTTATTTTTACTGTCCAGTGTTAGAAAAGGGAGAGAGAGAGTTATTTTGAGAATTATTTTTCTTGCCTTGCTCACTGAAACTGAGTCTGTGAGAGAGTGTACGTTCCCAAGAAGATTGAGGGGTGTGAGTTAGATATCTGATCACTGGAAGACAGAGTTTCAATCAACCCCCACCCCAACACACTTGAATGCCCTTTCTCATGCAGGGTAGAAGTGTTCATGTTCAGTTGTGTGCATCAAGAGTGGAAGTTCATGTCACCATGACCCATAGGGACTGTGTCCTATGAGTCAGTGGGGCTCAATAGGTCTGATCTGCAGTTCCTATGAGGCTCAGAGCTCATAGATTTGACCTACCAGAGACTACAGGCAGACTCACTGATCTCCTAAGAGAGAACCTCACCATCTGTGCTGATGAAACACTCTTCTAGGGGTGACAGTGATATAGGAAAGAGGGGAGAAATGTGATGAAGGAAAATTTACAAGAGTCTAGAGTAAGGAGGTGGTGGCAAATGCTGTCCTTATTGATTGAAGGCAAGGAAATGGGAAAGATAGAAATGACTCAGAGATGGCAGCTGGGGCAAATGGGAGAATGTTGAAATCTGTGACAGAAATAGGACAAGAGGAAGGGAGTTAGTTCTGTGGAAGAAGAGATTTTTGATTTTAGATGGGTCAAGTTGAGGTGACTATGGAATGCCTAAACAGAAATTTCTAGTAGTGGAACAGTCCTTTAAACCTGGAGCTCAGGTGAGAAGTTAAGAAATACAGATTTTTGAATTATTTGCAAAGAAGCCATAGTTAAAGCTCTGATAGTGATGGGATTCTTGAGAGTAGAAAGGCTAGAGGGAAGAATAAGATCCTGAGAAAGAATCAATGCAGAAGAACAAAGAAGTCCACAAAGGAGAGAGCAAATGTGGGGTCAGAGCAAGATGGAGCCCAGAGAGTATTGTGGGAGCTGGGGAGAGATTTACCAGAAAGATGGGGTTGCAAACTAAGTCAATTGTTGCAGAGAAGGAAAGAATGGGGACTCATATCAGGCCATTGTGGTTAGACTTTAGGCGGCCATGAAAAAGCTTTAAATAGACAAAGAGATAACAGAGTAGACTTGTCATGAGCTGCATCGTATGCTCCAAAAATTCGTGTGTTGAAGTCCTAACCTCCAGTACCTCAGAATGTGACTGTATTTAGAGATCAGGTCTTTAAAGAGGTAATTAAGTTAAAATGGGTGGGTTGGATTAGGGTGGGCCCTAATCCAGTATGACTGGTGTCCTTATAAGAAGAGGAAATTTGGACACAGACATGTACAGAGGGAAGACCATGTGAAGACAGAGAGAGAAGATGGCCATCTACAAGCCAGAAAGAGAGGTCTCAGAAGAAATCAACCCTGTGGACACCTTGATCTTGGATTTTCAGCCTTCAGAATTTTGAGAAAATAAATTTCTATTGTTTAAGCCACAAAGTGTCTATGACACTTTGTTACAGCAGTCCTAGAAAACTAATAACAAGACCAAATATGATTTACCCATCACTCTTTCTCCTGGATTCAAACAAAATCAGATTATCTATTAGAAGCAGAGAGATTGATCATAATGAATGAGGCCACAATCCCTCTTGGGATCAGCAATCAATATGGGGCCCTGAAAGATCTAAAGCAGTAGTTTTCAGTTTGTCTGAATATTTGAATCACCTGGGGACTAATTTGAATTAAAAAAATCTTGATTCCCAGGCACCACCCCAGACTCTTAGAGGATTTAGAGTGTGACCCAGACATCAGTACTTTTTAAAGATCCTCAGTGATTCCAATGTGCAACCAAGGTTCAGAACTGACAATCTCAAGAATGTGCATCCTCCAAAGGCCAGGGGAAACAGACTGCATCTGAAATTCCCTCAGACAGTGGAGGCCCAGCCAGGTTGAGAAATCCACAGGCATGGGAGCCTGTGAAACACAGACTTAGAAAGACATTTTGGGTTGGCTTGAGGACTGCATTTGGTAGGCCCATGGCTTGGGTAGGACTTTTGTGTGGTACAGGACATACTCCTTCTCTTGTCCCCCATAATGTGGTGAAGCCCTGAGAAGTTGTCAGGAGGAAAGGGTGACAGGTGTGGCTTGAGCAATAAAGATATTATTTTATCCTTACTCTAGTAGCCTCTAGGAGAGTCAATAATTTGTGGAAAAGAAATAGAATCAATGATAATGACATTTTACATCTTCACAGTCAAGTCCCACCCTGATTTAAGAAAATAGGAATTGACATGCCCACATTATAAAGAGGAAGCTGAAGGACTCGGTGAGATTAGATAACTTTCCTAAAGACACATATTGGGTAGGGTCAGATTTTGAACCCAAGCCTGTTTGACTAAAAAAGTTCATAACAGGGGCTGGCCTGGTGGTGTAGTGGTTGAATTCACATTCTCCACTTTGGTGGCCCAGGGTTTGCAGATTCGAATCCCAGGCGTGGATCTGTGCACTGCTCATCAAGCCATGCTGTGGTGGTGTCTCATATACAAAATAGAGGAAGATGGGCACAGATGTTAGCTCATGGCCAATCTTCCTCACCAAAAAAAAAAAAAGTTCATGATATTGCCATCACAACATGCTTCCTCCCAGTTTAGGGGGAGGAATGGAGTAGGATGGGAAGTCTGGTAGACTTGCATT
This sequence comes from Tapirus indicus, assembly GCA_031878705.1. Classification (NCBI taxonomy): domain Eukaryota; kingdom Metazoa; phylum Chordata; class Mammalia; order Perissodactyla; family Tapiridae; genus Tapirus; species Tapirus indicus. The sequence goes on along the minus strand of CM062922.1, from coordinate 58,477,184 downwards.
GTGTCAACTTAGATAAGCAGGAACTACATTTCCCAGAATTCTCTCCTCTGAGTAAGTGTGGGACACGAGAGATATTTGCACAAGATTTGGAAGATAGAAGTGGAGTAGCAGCTATGTTCTCTTTTTGCTCAGAGAGTCGTAGCAACACCTGAGCAGTTCTCTCTTCTAGCTTATTTGCTGGCTCACTTTGATGGTATAGGGCAGCAGCCTGTAGCAGCTCCAGCTCCTGCTGGATCTTCTCCTTCAGCTTCTCTGACTCTTGGGTCTCCTCATGTTTATCTAAGTGATGAAGGACACCACCTTCTCCTGTAGGGCACTCTCATCATTGAAGTGGTTGGCTGGAGGTGCTGAGAAACTAATGCAGGTCCCAGCTCATCCTCATAAGTTCCACTCATTCTTGCAGGTTCTAGATTGTTCTTACTTCCCACAACTGCCTGCTCTGCAGACTTCAGGCTGCCATGCCAGACACAAAAGACTATTTAACCGGTCAGTTTTTATAGCACCATAGACTGTTTAACCAGTTCCCACAATTGTGTAATGAGAAATTCCTACAGTAAAATTCCTTACTATATATACATTGCCTAGTGGTTCTGTTTCTTTATGTGAGACGCAATGACACAGGAAGCATGGCTGCCAAAGCTTTTTTGAGAGCACAAAGTAGAATCACTGTCCTGAGAAATCCTGTTCTTGGATATCCCAACCCAGGTAGCTCATCAGAGGCACTGTCCCCTGCTCTGGAATCAGAAATAGTTCTGAGCCACAAGGGTAAAAATTGTGTGTCAGATCAGTGGCTTGTGGCCCATGGCCCAGGAAAGCCAACCAATGACAAAGTGTCACTGCCTCACTCTGGTGGGTCCTGGGGCCATTGTCAGCCCCACAGGAGTAGTTCCCAGAATGCTCTGTGGTCAGAAGTTGAAGGGTGCTCCTCTTCCAAAAGATGCTGAGATGTTCCCCAGGATGACATCCTCATGATAAAACTGGTACAAGATTGTGGGAGAATCTCTCGAGGCCTTATAGTGAAGCTCCACCATGTTCCTCACATCAGTCTGGACCCTGGGAACCCTGAGAGTTATGACACAGTGAGACCCTGGAAGTGACAGAGACAAAGGGGCTGTCTGAGAAGGCCCCTGCTGCTTCCACAAATATCTCCTTCCATCTCTCCATCTACCTAAGAGGGCTAGAGTAGGTAAAGCCAATTCCTATATCCAACATCCCACAGTCCTGATCTTACTTTCAGAGGAATGACCCCCAGAGCTCTATGAGTAATTTTGGACAACATTCTTCTGTACAACCATCTTGAGTCCTAGATTTCCATAACTTCCACGTGACGATCTTCCCAGTGCCCTTCAATACCTTTGTTACCATCACCACTAATAATAGCAACAGCACGAAGGAGCTAGCAAGGTGTCTCACAGGCTCTGCCACATAAAGTAGCTAATTGTGTTCTGTAGGATTGGTCTCTGGGTCCTCCTTGAAACATTCCCATGGCCTCTCTAGGGACATTGACCCTAGTTTGGGAATTGCTGGCTGTGATGAATGAATGTAAATGTACTTCTCATAGTGATATTTACCCACCCACTAAAAATATGCCCATGGCTATTCCCAGCTACACAGAATGATTCCCCCTCCCAACAGGGATCAACAGTTTACTTTCTGGAAATGCTGAGTGCTCTTCCCAGAACTTTTCTCTGCCCCCTCTGCACCAGAAGAATGTGGCGTCCCCTGGGACCATAGACACTGAGCAGGCAGGACAAGCTTCTCTCAATCACTCACCCATGCTCTGGGGAGGGGGATGGGATGGGACTTAATGACCACTCTAGATATGGGGATCACTGGGTGAATACAAGATGTCACAAGTTGGGTTTCCAGGTAAGAAGACGTTGACGTGGAAATTATCATGCAGGAAATTTATAGGGAGTGATTTCAGTATCAGAAGTTGTCAAAGGGAAGGGAACAAGCTTGTATAGAGGGAAAAGCTGAATCTGGTCTTTGAAGCAACATCCACAAAGGTCTCAGCCAACCCCATAGACAGCCTGAGGTTGGGATGGTCTCTTAAAGTGGTCCTGAGTTGAGATTAAGGGGCCATGCCTTTATACGCCAGTGTTGACCAGCCATTGGATACATTGCTGTGGGAAAGGAGAGTGACATTGGATGGAGTGGCCAAGGCACTTTCCCAAGAAGGCTGATGACTGAGGGCTATCTGCCAGCAGAAATTTCAGCAACTGGGGGAATAAGTCTTTCATTTCTGGCAGAGGATTTGGGTGGCACATTACAGTACCCATTACACAAAATGAGAGTCAATTTTGAACATATTTCTGTGGAGGGGGGGAAAATTCCTACCTCACTACTTAGGAACATGAGGCCTCCAGATATAGGAGCTCACTTCAGGAAATGTGATTTCCCCAGGAAGGTAAAGGCAGGCGACTACAGTGACATCATTGGACATGTGCCTGGGGGTTCAGTGGGTAGATCTGAGGGAGGATACTGGAGGATATTAAGCCTCATTTGAAGGACATCCCTGAAGATCATAAATCCCTCTTTCTTCTCATGTTTCTACACTTATCTCAAGACCAAGCATCTCAAGTGTCTCTGTGACACTGTCTTCTTTCTGCTCCAGTCTGTGCAGTCTCTCTGTCTTCTGTAATGTTCCAGGTTTGTGAAATGTGGCTCCCAGTTGTTTTCCAGCTTGGCACCAGAAGGGATCATTTCTCATATCCTCACAACCTCTGTGGTCAGCTGATGGACATCACATATTTACAGTAAGTGCTTCGTGGTTTGAGTGATTAGAAGAAGCAAGGATACAGGGATCTGTCCCAGTTTTATGCACCAATGGGAAAGAGAGGAGACCAAAATAGCTAGGACCTAGCTGCTTTAAAGACAGCCCCATTTCTAAGAGCAAAACAGAAAAGAAGAAGCAAATATGTCCCCCTCTTCTCAGCCCCAGTCTGGTAGACTGGTCCCTCTAACACTACTTACCTGAGTCTGGGATTATTGACTCTCTTTCCATACTCTGTGACCTTTGTATTCTCTCCCTGACATCACTACACCCAGAGTCTTTTTCTCCTCTTCCCAGAATGTGAAGCTCTTGGGGCTTGCTTCAGCCTTGCCCCAGAGCTCTGCCATTTCTACAGAAGTTGAAGTGAAGCTGGGTCTCTTGTATCTGGAAGAATCCGGGCCCTGAACTCTCCTCCATGGACTACTAGTATCTGGCTATTAGAATAGGAGGTGGGATAAGATTTAGAGAAGATTCAAACATATTTCCCAGCACAATGAGGCTTGGATTTCTGGTGAGAAGCATGTTGTGTCCACAGCACTAGAACATGGAACACACAGACTGTGGGGCACAAAGACAATTACTCAAATCTCTCTTTAGGAGACATCTGTCTGGGAGAGTTCTAAAGAATTCTCTCTTCTCAGGGACATTTGATGCCCTCTCCACAAACAGGTCCACTTCCTCTGCCAGCCCAGCCCAATGAGGAGAATTAACCTTGCTCTGAGCTTTCAGCCCGATTGGTTAGAAGGTGTTGAGCTTCTGAGAGTGCTGTGGTGGTATTGGACCTTGTCACAGGAGCCCGCAGTTGACTTGTCAAAGCTTGAGATTTTACCAAAATCAAAACACTTTCTTTTATTCTTAAGGGAAATCAGAGTAGTTGCTATCTTTTGCTCCTTACCCAAGCATCACAGAGCTGCAGTCTCCATCAGAGACAGAATGTGTGGCCCTGAGATCAATCAGTTCACTTTTGTCAGGCCTCTCTAATATCAGACTGTAAAGGAAGAGGCCATAGCCCTGCATGTGCCTGGAGATGCTCTTTTCCACAAGACCCACCTGCCTGACCATTTCTCTGTCTAGGGACCCATCTGCCTGACCACTTTTCACAGCATGCCATACTGCCCATGGACGCTTATGCTTTTCCTTGTGTAAGTTCATTCTTCCTTCAGAAGTGGATGGTTTCTTAGACTTGACCTTCCTCTTCTTTCACTGTTTCACCTGTTCTTTTCCTGTTTCACTTGGAGAAACAGGCAAATGTACAGGGTCACTGAGGGATTAATATGCACTTTCTAGTACATCTCATTTGTATCCTATTTGGAAGAGATTCTTTATTCCATCATCTCTCACAGGCCCATCATATTCTCTTTGATTTAGGGGAGAGAAATCTTATTCATGTTGTGCTGATCCTGGTCTGTTTGCCCTTAGATACATTCCTCATCTTTTCTCTGCTCTTCTGTGCATCACAGGGAGTGGAGTGCTACTCTGCATGCCAAATTTGGTTTCCTGAATCGAGTAATACCACATCATGAGAGACAGCTCAAATCACATGTAACTGGGTGGTCCATGGTCAAGTGTTCTGTTTCTACTAGGGCTTAGTAGCAAGCCAGGATTTGTTTTTCAAAAGAATAGCTATCTGCAGAGGCAGGCATTGCTTTGCTCTAAAACTTGTCCTTCACCTTGGAAGATACATTTTGACATGACCATGAATATTAGACTTTCAGAAATTTCATCGCGATGGGATTTATTTACTACGCTCTGGCATGCATGTGTTCTACCAAGGTGTCTAGAGTTGCCACTTTCTGTTTAATAGGTCTGGTCAGCGTGATGCCATTCATATAGTGGACCAGTATGATGTCTTCTGGAAGGGAGAAGGTGATCAAGGTTCCTACGGTTATATGACGGAGGGCTCGAGAGTTGATATAGTTCTAAGGTAGGACAGTGAAAGTGTATTGCAAATGCTTCTGGTGGTCTCCATCAACAGGAATAGAGGGGAAAAAATCATCTGCCAGGTCAAAAGCTACCATGGCAGGTTCTAAGAGTAAGCTGATTTGCTCTATCAAACAAAACCACGTCTGGAGCAACAGTTGTAATTGTCATTCTCCAAGACACATCTGTCTTCTGTACAGGCCAAAGAGTGAGTTGAATGGGGGATGTAGGAGGACTCACCACCCCTGCATATTTCCAATTAATTCACAAATTTAGTAAAATCGCAATAAAAATTTCATCTGGATATTTTGAGCAATTCAATATACTCCAAATTTTTTATAGAATAATAAAAATCTATAAGAGGCCAGGTTAACTTTGATAAAAAAGAACAATGAGGGGCCTCAGAGTATCAGATATTAAGATATATTAGAAGGCCAAAGCAATAAAAGCAGTATAATGTATGTGCTAAATCAAACAAACCAATGTAATAAAATAGAGACATCATGAATAGACCCTGTGTACATATGGAAACTTAAAGTTTACACTGCAAAATAATGGAAATGCATGGCCTCTTTAGTATATAGTGTTGGGAAAACTGGCTTACTCTATGGAGAAAAAAACTGGACCTATACCTAATATCAAATGTAAAGGTGGACTCTAAAAGATCTAATGGATTAAAGGTAAAACTATAAAATTAAGTGAAGACAGTATAGGAGGATATCATTATGACTTTGAGGCTGGGAAGAACTTCTTAAACAAAACTCAAAAAACAAATGAAAAGATGAAAAATTAATGAGTTTGAATGCATAAAAATATTTCTGCTCCAATAAAAGACACTGGACAAAATTGACAGATGATGGAATGGGAGGTAATGTTTCCAAAGTCTAAAACAAGCAAGGGACTTATTTAGAAAAATCAGTAGCTTCTGTTTATCAACCAGAAAAAGACAAGAATTCTATTTTAAAAATGGGCAAAGACACAGTTATTTCACAGAAGAGGAAACCCAAAAGTCTAACAAGCACATGAGAAAATGCTTACACTTACTGATGATTAGAAAAATGGAAACAAAACACCGGTGAGATCTCTCTTTATTCCTATTTGGTTGGCAAAATTAGAACACTAAATAATGCCAGGGGATTATTGGGATGTTGGGTTAGGGAATGTTCATGCACCGTTGGGAGCAGTGGCAATTTTGGGGACCACTTGATGTTACTTGTTCTGTCAAGCCCACTCCTGGTTATGTATCCAGAGAAGTTCTTGGACAGGTCAATGGCAGGACATGAAAGAGAAAGTTTGTCAGTGTTAATAGTAGCAACAAGTTGGGAGTTATTTAGGTGTCCATCACTGGGGGATTGGATAAGGAAAGTGTGGTGGAATGATGCACAGAAGTTAGGAGCACTGCACTAGATGTACATACTACAACATGGATAGATCAAAAAATAGCAGCAGGTGAAAAGTAGCACAATACCATGTGTAAATAAAAAATTTAGGCTTATAGAAAATATTACATATTTCTAAGGGAAACACACCAAACACATTAGAATGATTGGAAGCTGGGGAATGGAAATAGCAACTAAAGATACAAGGCTGTAAATAAAGGAAACTAGAGAAAATTGGTATGGCCCAACAATGGGAGTGAGCCATGCTAAGGAGTGTGATTAACTCTGCATCTGAAGTTACAAAATGAAGAGGAAGGAAAACAAACCAAATAAATGGAAAATGAAGGAAGCATTAAAAAGAGAAGATATAACATAGAATAAAAGGGCAAACACACTTAATAAAGTAAATATAATTTTATATTTAATACAAAACCAAAACTCAACTAGTATACATTACATGTATAGGAAACATACCTAAAAGAAAACGGCTCAGGAAAGTTAGAAGTAAAAGAATAGAAAATGACATATCAAGGGAAAAAGCACTAAATGGAAGTGGAAAAGGCTAAAGTACATGAGAAAGCTCTAAGACTTATAAATCTTTGGAATTAAATATCATGGCATCAAAATACTTGACACATGGAGTGCAGGAAATGGAAGGGGAAATAAACTTAAGCACAACGACAATAACAAATGACATCTGTAGACCCACAGCAGATTAGTAGGTAAGAAATAAGGATGCGTAGGATTCAAACAATATGATTAATAAGGAATTCCTAATGAATATATGTTGAACTCTTATCCAGGTAACAGAATTCACTTTCTTTTAAGTGCTCATAGATGACCTACAAAAGTTGACCTTATTTTAGGTCACAAAGAAAACCTTTAAAAATTACAAATGCAATCTAATTATTTTTTTTTAAATCACAAAATTAGGGGGAAAAATCCTTTCACCAGCTAATTTAAAAAAATCCCTCTTTAAATCAACTTTGAGGTCAAAGAAGAAAATAAAACTGATATTGCAGACTCGAAAATAATGATAGTCAAGACACTATATATCAAAACTTAACAGATATGATTGAACCCGTTCTCAGGAAATTCATTACACAATTGGAAAGAGTACCAATAAGATAGAATGGAAATAAATGAACTAAGCATTGACCTTAAGAACTTAGGGGGCCTGCCCAGTGGCATAGTGGTTAAGTTCGCACACTCTGCTTTGGTAGCCTGGGGTTCACAGGTTCGGATCCCAGGTGTGGACCTACGCACCGCTCATCAAGTCATGCTGTGGCAGCATCCCCTATACAAAATAGAGGAAGATGGGCACAGATGTTAACTCAAGGCTAATCTTCCTCAGCAAAAAGAGGAAGATTGGCAATGCATGTTAGCTCAGGGCCGATCTTCCTCACCAAAAAAAAAAAAAACTTAGGAAAATATCAACAAAACCAATTAAGATAAAAGCAGACGTTAATGAATAATGAAACAAACAAAAACTCCAATAGAATAATGGAGTTGATGAATAAATGAATAAACTTAAAAGCTTTCTATGAAAAATGTTAATAGATACACCACTGAATAGCCTAATCAAGAAAGAAAGGACAATGAATAAATATACATGTGAACACCTACATTAAATGGATGACTTTCTAGGAAAATATAAACTACCAAATTTTTTGTAAGACGAAACAGTTCAATAAACAGAATAGTCACAGAAAAAAATTGAAAATATTTTTAGGGAATCACACCTCCAAACATATCAGGCCAGATGGTTTCACACTAACTTTTTTCTAATCTTCAAGGAAAAGATAAATTTAGTAGTATTTAAATTTTTTTGATCATAGAGAAGGAAAGTTTCCAAAAAAAGTAAGAAATCAACACAGCATTGATATAAAAACTTTTCAAGGAAAGAATGAAAAACTACAGACAAACCCTTATTATGAATATTTATGCAGAAGTCTTACACAAGACACTATCAAATGGGATCCAGCAGGATATTAACATACATCACAAGCAGGTAGGGTTGCAAGAATTATTCATTGCTAGGAGATCTGTTAATGTAATTCACCATATTTAAAAGGTAACAAAAATAACACCAGAAAGATGTTTTAAAAATTGAATATCTACTCCTGATTAAACAGTAAATAAAATTCTTATTAATTTTGGATAGTAGGTAATTTCTTGATGTTATAAATATATTTCTTAAATCAAAAGCTAGCATCATGGTTAATGGTGAAATTCGAAAAGCATTCCAGATAAATTTGGGAACAAAGCAAGGATGCCTGTTATCATCATTGTTATTTAACATTGTTCTGGAAAGGCTAGACAGTGCATTTAGGAAGAGAAAGAAGCATGTGCACTATATATTAGTAGAAGGAAGCAGAATTGTTTTATCTGCAGATATGATTGCATACCCAGAAAACCTAAGTGAATTAACTGAAAATTTTAAAAATGATGAGATCTCTGTGAGATAGCTGCGTCCAAAATCAGTTGGTGAAACCCAATATTTATCCAACGTACTAAAATAAACATCTGGGAAATATAATGGAATAAACAAGCTATACAATAGCTTCAGTAGTATAAAAAGTCTAAAAATGAATTTAATAAGAAATAGGTAGAATTTATAAGAGGAAAAATTTTAAAAACTCTACTGAGAGATCTAAACAAAGACAAAATAAATGGTACAATATAGTTTGTTCTTGGATTGAAAGATTACACAGTGTAAAAATGTCAATTTCTTCTAAAATTAATCTATTATTTCAATACAATCCTAATATAATCCCAATTAAAATACTGAAAAGAGGTTTTGAAGCTTTACCTACAATAGGAAGAGCTAACATGTAAATTCTAGCACATAGTACGGGTTCAATAAATTATCTATCAATATGGATATCTAATCTGGAATATATATACATGTTTTTTTGTTTTCTTCTCCCCATATCCACCCATATTCAGAATTTAGTTACTAATTTCTAAAAGTAACCACCCACTCAAATATTTTTTCAGACTTAGACCTTACTGAAGTTTTGGGGACTTGTAGGGTGGGTTACGTCGTGAAGCATGTGACTTCTTCCTTCTCTTCATTTTGCACACCAAACCCAATCCAGGTACTCAGCAGAACAAAGGGCCTTTTTGACAGGATTCTCCTTCTTGAGAAGGCAGTTTTAGTTAAAAAAAATATATATATACACACACACACACATACATACACATATATATGTATAAGAGTACGTGTGTGTATGTCTGGGAGATGTATTTTCTATACCCATGGAAAGTCTATCAGCATTGTATTGTTAAATTTAATAAGCAGCATAAAGTAATATGTAGTTTACAGTACAATAAATTTAAAAGTATACAATCATTCAAATATATTTCTATATACATAAAAACATTTTAGGAGTATCAAAATATTAAGGGCAGTTACTTCTAAGTATTAGAATTCTGGCTGATTTTTATTCTCCTTTTTGTATACCATTCCTTTTCTAATGTGTTTTATATTTGTAATTTAAGAAAATATTTTAAAAAGAAATGTTTTAAAAGCTAGTTTCTTCCCAAGACACTTAGAAATGAAATTAAATACCACTTTTTTTTGGTCTGTTTTATATGCCCACATTTCTACCTGATGTAGGGCCCATCTCAATTTATTCCTTGCTTGTTCCATCCTCAGGAGCTGCTACATCTGCCCAAGGATCCCCAAAGATCCCAGATCCCAAAGATCCTTGGGAAGAGACTGGAAAATCTGGGGCCTGGGCCAAGGTGTCAGTACGGAGGGAGAATTTCACCAAGTTCAGCTACTTTGAGAGCTGGGTTTTGCCCAAAATGCAGGCAGAGTTGAGGCTTTGGCTCAGAAGAGCAGTTTAGAGTCCCGCTGAGGGGATGAGGGAGCTGCAGGTAAAGCATTAAGGTACATCCAGAGCTGTTGGATCAGCCAGGCCTCTAAGGCCAACAAGGAGAAAATCTGGGGCCTGCTGATGCCCAATCTCCAGATCTTCAAAAAGAACTAGACAAGAATGCTGCAGAGAATAGGAAAAGGTGGTGAGGAGGGGATGATCCTGGACGGGATTGTCCAGATAAACTCACAGGGTCTCCCTGGAGGAGTGAGGCCCAGGAAAAGGAAGAAGGCCAACCTGGGCCCCAGACCCACTCCTCTCGTGGGGAGCATCCCAAATCTGCAATCTGGAGCAGGCCCCTGGAACTTCTTCCCAACTCTGTTCTTCACGAAAGGTCTCTATGAGTGATGAGCATTTGATCTTGTCCCAACTCTGTGAGGAAGCTGGGCCAGGTGTTATCCCACTTTTCTGACAGAGATAACGAGCTTCAGAGACGTTTAATGCTGATATGGCTGCTAAGGGGGGAGGCAGGCCTCAAGCTCTGCACAAGGACTCCAAACCCTGAATCCTTTCCAGTGCACAATGCTGATTCCATTTCCCTGAACAAGCCACAGGCCATTACATGCTCTTAAAACTGGGCATTGGCCTCATAGTTCTAAAGATCTTTCTTCTCACTATGGACCTCTCAAAGGCTGCTCCTGTAGTCCTGGCCAATTGGAGTGGATTGAAGAACCCCACCAGAGCAGGGGGCTGTGAATGGGACTGGGGCTGAGTCTCACTGGCTTCTGTTCCAGGCACAAGCTCTACAGAGGTTTTGGGATCTACAGTAGGCTTTCTTTATTTTATCTCTGCCCACCTCAGGGAGCTCTGCCCTTACAGTTTGTGGCCTGGTTTCCTTGATAGACCCAGAGTCTTTCCAACATCCCTCCTGCTCCACCCCACGCCCGTCCCCTTAGAACCCAGGGAAGGAAAAAGCATCTGGAGCTTCCCCTCCCAGCACTCCTTCTATCTGAGGATTCATTTTAGGGGAGAGAACTCAGAAGAGCTGATGCGATTATATAACAATATAAGCAGTGTGACCTGGATAAAATCACTCAAATTGTGTAATTCTATGGTTTCATAATTATTTTCCGGGTCTTGTCTCCAAATCCACAGCAATGACAATGTCAATGTTTTGTCTTTTGAGATGGCAGGTAAGGGCTAATAAGAGAATGTGTCAGAGAGTCCTTTATGACCCTGGACTAACGTAATGTGAACTAATGGAGTTGTCCTGACCACACTCTAATGTGGAATGGGTAAGGAGTTCTGAAGGTGGAAGGGGCAATGGTGAGTAGGAAGGTGAATTGGAGGTGGCAGCATAGAGAAGGGCCTCAGAGTTGAGTTAGCCAATTCCTACCTCCCAGGCCCTACTGCTACCCACCTTCACAAACTGTACCTGCATCCTCACCATGCCCACAGTCAAAGGTCTCAACTTGCTCACTTTCAGCAGTGCCTCTTCTGTCCTGTTGCACAGGGCTACCTGAATAAACACAGTTTGGTCCTCTTCTGCCACTGGTGGGTACAATATGCCTGCAGTTGTGTGCTTGGCTGCTGCAAAGCCCAGCTACCTGCACACCACGGCAACATCCTTTGTGTCCCAGCTGTCATGACACATTGTGCCCCAGCAACCTTCCTGTTCCACCTCCACCAACCCTTTGCAGTGGTGGGGACCATTCATCCATCAGATTTTGGGTGGGGACTCTGCAAATAGAAGGGGTCAGAACACACTTGGAAATGTACTCTCATAGTAGTGGTGGTGTCTCCTAGTTGGGAGTCACTCCTTGCAGACAGACACCATGATTTATTTATCTTTTGGTTCACTGAGCACACCTCAGTGCTAGATGGTCCAGAGAGAAATTATTATTATTATTTTTCTGACAGGGAGAGCAAAGCTACTGGGAAATGATGCCATTGTAGCAATTAATAGAGCAGAGTCCAGATTGGTCATTGTAGCCCCCAGACCCACAGGGATAGGGGAAACACAACTGAAAAGAAGGACCCAAGGTCTGGCCAGAAGCTACTGTTCTTCTCTGCCTGACTCAGTCCTGACAGCCTAGCCACTGATGCTTGCTGATGTGCACATGGATATAGGATTGAGGACTCTGCTTTGAGACACTGTGAGATGCTGTCATTGCCTTACACCACTAATAGCCTGAGTCTTCTTTCCACATTGCTGAGATCCAAAACTCTGATGAGCTCCAGTCTGACCTCAGGGTGAGGCCATCCCTGAAGAAGGAGTAGCACAGCTGGGTCCTTGGCCTATCTTAAGGGAGCCGGGTGTTACAGGACAGGGTCACTGAGTTCCCCTCAGTGGGCTGCGAGGGTCTGGCTGTCAGCCCAGGTGCTGGAAACAGCTCTGGAGGGAAGAATTAAACAGAAACGACCAGTCAGTGAGGTGGAGTTCCTGCTGAGGAGTGCCTTGTCTTCCCAGCCCCAAAGAGCACGACACACAGACCCAGACTCAAGGACACAAAGCCACCCACCATTTCTCCCTCCCTGGGTGGTCTCCTATGCCCTGTACCCCAGTCTGCACAAACAGGCCCTACGCCTTCCCAGCCTCATCCACTTAAATAGTGAGACCTTCACTTTGGACAGTGAGACGTATAGATCTTGTTCTGTCACATCTACGAATAAAAACAATTTCCTATCCACCTTACAATAATAGGAGCTGCTGTCACTGGGTCTTATGTTTGAAAAGATATAGTTTGAGGTGCTATACTAAGCAGATATCTGAGATCCATCCTTATAGTACATCAGTCTCTTTATTTTATTATTTTCTTTCCCAGAGCACCTCACAACCACCTCCTTCCTAGGCATGGCGTGATGTATCGATGCCCAGCCAGTCTGCAAAAGATGCAAAAACACCTGTGATGCCAGTGCTGCCCCCGTCCCAGCACTCTAACTTCTGTTCAAAATGGGAAGGGATAGTGCATACACATAAGTCAAGAAGCTGGACAGCCACAGATCCCTTGGGACCTACGGGCCCTCCTGGCTTCCCTGCTCAGCAAAGGTGAGCTCTATTTCACTTAGCAACATCTTTTTACTTCCACACATCCTGTTAGTTTTATGTCCGTTAGAAAGGTTTTGATTCCATTTTTTCCAGATGCCAATGATTTTCTGGACCAAATATGGATTTAGAAGGATTTCACTTATGCTCCTTATGTCCATTCAAGATGATCTCATATCCCTGTGGCAGCCATGATTAACTTTCTCTGTATCTGTCATTCCTTAAAGGCTCAGCCCAGTGGTACAATTCAAAGAACTTCCCTTTGTCATTCTCCCTAGATGAGACTATCTGGGCCACTGAGACATCAGCTCTGGGATCTACAGCTTCAACATCTAGAATTCCCTGCTTGAATGCTTTTTTCAGAGGCTTCTGGAAATCATTTTTTGGATGATTCCTGTGAGAAGGGATGTCGGTTTCTCTGCTTGTTCAGGTCATTGCCTCTCCTTGGAAGACAGTGGTCACCAGAGAGCTAATGAGTAGCTTGGTGTTTTGGATCTGCCCTAGCAGGGAAAGAAAAAACTAGAATGTAGAGGAGCTGGTAGACTGCTCCCTGAAATTTTGTGCAGAAGGAAAGGAGACCCAGCCACCATACTGCTCTGTGACCCAGCCCTGCAGCTTTAGGCTTTCTGGGGAAATTTTTCAGTTGGCAACTGAGCTAGAAATTCAGATTCAAATATCAAGTTGGAATTGCAGTATGTTGGACTGAATTGCAGGGAAAATGTTTGTTGTTCTGATGAAAAGCCTAATTCCAGGCCTCAACCTTGGATCATTCCCCTTCAGTGTAAAGAGAGACAGTATCAGATGTGAGGACAGAATGGAGAAGGAGACAAGGCACGAGACTGTCTCTTTAGGCTGCCTGCCGAGCTTATCCCTTAAGCCATGAGTCCATGGTGGATGGAAGGAGAGCCAGGGTCTTGTCTCAGAAGAGAGACCATCCTCTAATGGGGTCTAGATCCAGTCTCCAAAGTGGGATCCCTATGGAGGTGGGAAGAAAGCATTTAGAACTTCTGTATTATATTAAACATTTTCTCATCTTTTCAATTTTCTGTTTTTGTATGTATTTTACAATGTTCACAATTCAACATAGGGATTTTCAACATAGGGATCCCTATTCAACATAGGGATCGGTATCTATATAATATGTTGGAGGTACATGCTCAAAATTTTTGTTCTTGATAGAGCAAAGTGATCAAACAAGTTCAGAGACAACTGCTGTATACGTTTTAGCCACTTTGAAAGCCCCACCACTAGACTAGGAGGTTGGGGCGGACAGTGGGGGACATAAGTCTTGATAAGGAGAGAGAAGTCTTAAGCCCTCCTAGAGGCCAAAAGTCTTCTTCCTCTGTACTGAGCCTCAGCAAGGCATTTAGTGACGATTATAGAGATGAAATCAATTTGATTAAAGAAATATTTGAGAAATGAGATATATGTGACCAAGTTGGTACTAATGGAAGGGCTAGAGATAGGTAAGAAATGACGACTCCAGATTATACTGAGTCCAGAACAATGATTTGACTGTAAGACATTTGGGTAAGTGGACTTTAATTCTGACACTTTACTTACAGACCCATTCCCTAGAAGAAGGTACAATTATAGATGCACACATTTGACCGTAATTTCAGGGAGTTCACCAATCCTATGAAGCTGATCCAGAGACCTTCCAATGTGTTAAGAATACACTTGCTTAAAATTATATCAGATATGATGCAATTTATGTCATCAGATATAAAATTATTGGATATATACGTATCACCTCCTCCCCCTATAATAGAATGAATACTTTCTCAAAGGAATGATAAAAGAAGAGAATGTAACCTTCCAGTCTAATATAAAACCAAACTTTCCTCTTTATTTCATTGTATTAGAATTTTAATTAAAAAAGGAGAAAAACAAGTTAGGCATGAGTAGTTTGCAATCCAAGTGAAGGATCGAGGGACGTTCTTGTTTTATGCAGACACCCCCAGCCCTCTGATTGCTCTTTTATAAAGACATTTTCCATCACTGCCTCCTGTGTTTCTGGTGGGGGCCTTATTGCTCCTGTGGCCAGAACCAGGAGGCTGTTTTCCCAACAGTACATTGCATGCTTTGCTTTCACTTCACAGTTAACTTCTTTTCTTGTCCCAGGGCTTAATAGTAAAGAGAAAAGAATCCATTGCCTAGAGAGGGTCAAGGCATCAAGCAGGCAGGGTCTTTTTTGCCCATCAGGCAGGCAGGTAGCAAAGCAGAGATGAATGTGACATAGGAGCATTCCTGGCACAGCTGGGACTAGGGTGAGGCACTCACCTTCCACTCTCTTCACCCCAGTCCTGGCCCTGACCTGCAACTCCCAGCTAAGAGACTGGGACAGGGGTACCTCCCTTGCCTAGAAGAGTAAGTATGATCCCCAGAGACCCAAAAGAACAAAGGAAAGAGTAACTGTCTGAACGCCGACAGGAGCTGTGAGGAAATAGAGTCAAGAGATTGCCACAGGACCAGGATCTTCACACTTTTTAAAAAAGTTGTAACCCACTAAGAACTTCCCCAACAAATCTCTTCCCCCCTCTTTCTTTCTATTCCTTCTTCCCTCTACCCCCACTTTTTCTTTCCTTCTATCCTGCCCTCCTCATTCCCTCTTTTTCCCTCTTATTTTTCCCCCTCCATCTTTCCTTCCTTTCTTTCCTTACTCACAAACAACACTCCCATAGAACTGAGTGCTCGTTTTGTAAGAACCAAACAGTTTATAAACATAGCCCATCCTGGTTATTTTGCAGGTGAATTCTCAGAAGTTTCATGATTTATTTCCTCCTCTCCCACCTTCTCTTTTTAAGACTGACTATTTTGTTTGGGACGTATTGCCTACCTGGTTGCAACACAGAAACCAGGAAGGGCTAGGAAGGAAATGGAGATGTCCTCTCACATCTCATTGACACTGTTTCTCCCTCCTTCCTTATTCCAGATCTAGTGCTGTGTTTGCTTCCATATATGAGAGTCATTTTATCAGCAAAAGCCACAATCTCATCTATGGTTAGTGGGATGTGAAGCCTCTCCAAATCTTAGTCTAGGAAAGTAAGGGTTCAGCCAAAAATGTGGTAGCTTGGAGTAGAAGTGGGGTTGGGGCAGAGTAGGATTTAAATGGGTTGGAAATAGAATTTACCCTAACAGAAAATTCCTTTGATGTCCTTTAAAGAAGTTTTCCAATTTTCCCAGAGATCAAAGCAGAAATGGTTGTTAAACAATGGGAGAAGGTGTCAGTGTTTGGAATAAAGAGGTCATAGTCCTTTGTTTTTTCTGGAAACCCTGCTCTGCTCGGTACCCATTTGCATTACACTTGTTGGTACTGTGTTAGAAGCTGAAGCCCATCCCTACTCATCCCAGCAGAGAGACTTGTGCTCAAGAAGAGATTCTGGGATTCCCAGACACAGGTGGTTCTGCCCTGCTCCACCCAAGTCCTGCTCCAGTATCTTACCCACCAAGTACCAGAAGCAGTAGCCATAGCCACATGAGGTTGGAGGCAAGAAGTTCTCCCAGTGACAGGTGCAGCTCAGGTCCTAGATCAGAGTCTATCCCCATGGACTGTGAAGCCGGGATTGGCCACTGTGGTTCAGCAGAGATTTATTTTTTTGGTTTATAACATTATATAGATTTCAGGTGTGCATCATTATAATTTGACTTCTGTATACACTACATCACGTTTACCACCAAAAGTCTAATTTCCATCTGTCTCCATACAAATGACCTCATTTACCCATTTTGCCTTTCCCCCACCCCTCTTGCCCTCTGGTAAACACCAATCTGTTCTCTGTATCTATGTGTTTTTTTTAATCTTCCACATACGAGTGAAATTAGACCATATCTATCTTTCTCCCTCTGACTTATTTCACTTAGCATAATACCCTCAAGGTCCATCCATGTTGTCATAAATGGCAAGATTTCATCTTTATTTATGACTGAGTAGTATTCCATTGTATATATATATATATATATATATATATATATATATATACACCACATCTTTATCCATTCATTTGTTGATGAGCACTTACATTGTTTCCATGTCTTGGCTATTGTAAATAATCCTGCAATGAACATAGGGGTGCATATATCTTTTCAAATTAGTGTTTTAATGTTCTTCGGATAAACACCCAGAACTAGCATAACTGGATCATATGGTAGTTCTATTCTTAATTTTTTGAGGAATTTCCATACTATTTTTCATACTGGCTGCACCAATTTACATTCCCACCAGCAGTGTTATGAGCGTTCCCTTTTCTCCACATCCTCTCCAACACTTGTTATTTCTTGTCTTGTTAATTATAGCCATTCTGATGGGCATGAGGTGATATCTCATTGTGGTTTTGATTTGCATTTCCCTAATAATTAGTGATGTTGAACATCATCAATGTGCCTATGGGCCATCTGTATATCTTCTTTGTAAAATTGTCTCTTCAGATCCTCTGCCCATTTTTTGATTGGATTGTTTGCTTTTTTGTTGTTGAGTATGAGTTCTTTACGCATTTTTAATATTAACCCTTATTGGATGTATGATTTACAAATATCTTCTCCCAATCAGTAGGTTGTCTTTTTGTTTTGTTGATGGTTTCCTTTGCTGTGCAGATGCTTTTTGGTCTGATGTAGTCCCATTTGTTTATTTTTTCTTTTGTTTCCCTTGGCTGAGGAGACATATTCAAAAAGATGCTGCTAAGGCTGATGTCAAACAGCACACTGCCTATGTTTTCTCCTAGGAGCTTTATGATTTCAGGTCTTACGTTGAAATCTTTAATCCATTTTGAGTTAATTTTTGTGTATGGTGAAAGTAAATTGTTTACTTTCATTCTTTTGCATGTGGCTGTCCAGTTTTCCCAACACCATTTATTGAAGAGACTTTCCTTTCTCCATTGTACGTTTTTGGCTCCTTTGTCGAAAATTAGCTGTCTACAGATTGTGGGTTTATTTCTGTGCTCTCAATTCTGTTCCATTGATCTGTGTGTCTGTTTTTCCAGCAGGAATTTTATAGAAATAGAAAAAAGTACGAAAGCTCTCTGTTTGCCAATCAGCATTGTCCCCAGCCCCAGCCCCATGGGTGCTGAGAAAGGAAATGTTCTTCTTTACAGAGCTGCTCAGATGTGTGTGTATTGATCAGAAATGCTCCACAAAATGTTAGATGACTTCATCCTATAACTAAGGTCCCCCTACAGAAGGTTTCTAACTCAGAGAGTGTTGATTGAATTGTGGACATGCTAAAATTCAAATCACTTATTTAGTCTCTTTCAAAGGGAAATCCCCTTTACCACTCAGGATGCATGGTGTATTATGCAATTCCTGGTATTGTGACACTATGCCAACACTGCAGGGATGCTGCTCAGCAGAGATCTGCCCAGATCACAAGAGGAGACAGACAGGCATTTGTCAGAAACGATGGTGGGATTAGGATATTACATGGTATTATGTATGGTCTAGAGACTCAGGAGAATGCAAATTCTGCCCAACCCAAGTCACTCCTGCCCATGAAATGTTCCAGACAGATACATGCAGAATGGAAAAGACAATACGAACACTCTATGGTGTTAACCTTGAGGCATTATCTCCAAACTACTGTACAGTGGGCTGAAGGGCCTTAACACATACAGGACAGCTCAGATCTGCCTTCTCACACTCCAAAGTTCAAGAATAGAACTGGGAATAGAATCCACCCTAGTAGACAAAAAAAAAGGACTTTAATGAAAGGACCGCCTACAGAGATGTGGACAGGTTTAAAGTAACAAGCTAAAGATGATGAGCCACCCAGAGACTGGTCACAGTGAAAAGCTGTTACAGCCCCAGTGCTGAAGAAACCAGGGGAGCGACTGTTATAAAGCCCAGTGAGAACTGCAGCCACAGAGGAGGGGTTGCCAGGTGGAGTTGTGGCTGTGGAAGGGTGCAGCTACTGCCAGAGATAAGGCGCCAAAGCCAAGAGGGAGAGGAAAAATGCCCTGCGTTCTCTCTTCCCTCAATCTGATCACCCCTTAGTGCCTCCTACTGATGAGGCCCAGCCATAAGCCCGAGGGATTGGCTGTTGCAGTTGTAGAAGTCAGCCTCCCAGGGCACAGACCAGCAGAGAAGGTCAGAGAAAGGATGTGGGATGGAGTGGGGGTGGTTCAAATGGAGAGAAACTAGTATAGTCCTCAATGGGGAAAAATGGTTACACCAGCATTAGAAGATCCTTCACAGCAAAAACCTTTCTTTCTCCATGTTGGAATCTGCCCATCCCACTCTGCTTGATTAATGTGTGGATTGCTGAGATAAGATTAAGACATTTAGGTCAGGCAAAACAGAACACCCTGATCATGCTCAGTCAGCCATGCTAGAGAGGAATACTGACAAAAGAATAAACAAGGCAAGTGAACACTTCTTTACTAGCAATTTGTTCTTTCACAAACTGGCCCCCATACACAGAGGGCAAGGAGAGACTGAAGAAAGAGGCAGACCACTCCAGATTGGTAGGTGGCAGGTTTAACAAGCAAGGGAACTTACTTACAAGGCTTGTCTTGGGTGGCCGCAAGATGAGTAAATTTCCACACCTGCCCACCAAATCTTAAAAGTTTATATAGAGGCCTTAATTGGGTTCAGTCATGCATCTGGTCCAGATGGTCTCAACAACACAATGCTCTCTCAAGGCTGTGTCATTGAAAATGACTCCCACTGTGGGAACGGTGGGGGGAGTATATATTCCAGAGTATACACAGGGGAGGGGGTGAAAACCCTATGATTGCCCAGGTCCAATTCTCAGGTCTTCTTGATTACCTCCTTCCACATTTTATCCCTTGTGGCCAGTTTTTACAATCTTCTATGCCCCCCTCTTTCACAATGTGCCCAGAGCAGTCAGAAGAGGTTTCACTAGCATGGAGGTGGTTTGTTTGGTGGTTATCTGGCCACACTGGAGGCAGATACCACAGCAGCAGTAGAGGCATTTGTAACAGAAAACATGGATCAAAATAATAATTCCATAATAAGTAACATTTTATTTCACTAAGAGCCCCATGATCCAAACCATTGATTTACCTAGTCCCCTGGGGTGGGAGTTGAATCAGTCAGGGCATTTACTTGTGTTTTTCTGTGGTTTAAAAAAGACGATACATTAGTAGACTTATCAGGTATGAACATACAACACTGTTTGGACAATGGCACAGGTCCCTCCTTCTGAGGCAATAATAATGTCCAAGGCCATTTTATTTTGGAGGACTGCTTTTCTTATTAGAGACATTTCAGTGTTCAGTAAGGGCAGACTTTGTTAGCTATCATTTAAGGTTTGCTGGGTGAATTTAGTAAGAGCTTCTATATGTGCTATAGTGTATTCCAGGACAATGGAGGGAACAAAGATGGTGACCAAATGATCGAACCAGTGGGAAACAGAATGTGCCCACCTGGCCTTGAAGAGAGGGAGGTTGGCAGCTTTAGGAACTTGACCTGGTTGTGTATACGATACATATTGGCCGGGGAAGGCAGCACTGTCAGGAGTGAGGAGATGGACTGGGGGTGGGATATGCCAGACCAAGACCCTTACCTTCTTCCCTCTTTTAATGGTATGTGTCCCATTCCAGGTACAGTGTGTTTCAATAGGTCCAGCTTGTAGCAGGACAACAGGATCCCAATGGAGATTGAGTAGTTCTCCCTTACCCAGTGATGCAAAGTAACTTACCCATCCTGGTTGGTTGTACCATTGCAAATTCCAGTAGATAACCCCTTACCCAGACATGATGGGGCTTGGTGTTCTCAGCAGCATAGCATGTTGATCCATGGTGAGAGTCCAGGGCAATGGCTGTTTCCATAATTTCCATGCTTTTACAGTATTGGGTGCCTCATCAGGAGTTCTCAGTCTGGTAGATGGGGAAACAGACCCTACTGGTTGATCATTCAAATGTAATAAAGCCTGGAACAGTACTTTAGTCCACCTGGCCAAGGTGGTTTTACCTATTAGCAACTTAATCTGCTGTTTTAATATTCTATTTTTCTTTTTTATTAACTGTATTATTTGTAGGTTATAGGGGAGATAGAACCTCATTTTAATGTCATGTTCTTTTGCCCAATCTTGCATATCATGACCTTTGAAATGTGACCCCTGATCACCGTCTGTTCAATAAGGGTATCTGTACATGGTACTCAGCTTCTTTACTCTCCTAATGGTGGTGGTCTCGTTTGTTCAGTGACAGAGAAAAGCTTGGGTTAGGCCAGAGGCAGTGTTCACACAAACCAAGGCATATTTAGAACCCTCACTCAGAGGGAGGGAGACAATATAATCAATTTGTCAATCCCTCGCCAGTTGGGAACACTGGTGGATGGCCCCAGGCTCCTTTGCCAGTTGCCTTGGGCATTGTTTAGAACACACAGGACATGCTATTACTATATTAACCAAATCACTGTATTTTAAGGGCAACCTGGCATCCTTGGCAATATGCCATCAAACCCAGGTGCCACGGTAGCTGCTCTTTTTATGCACCCAATCTGCTGTATCTACTGAAGAGTCAGTCACTAGGGCTTATATCTGAGCTAGGGCATCAGCTTCCTGATTGCCAGGAGGTGTCACTGCCTTATGAGCCGGGGCATGGAAGACAGTGAGGACTGCCTCAGGCTCCTGCAGGTGAACCCAAATGTCTTTCCACATATCCTGACCCCAAAAGGGCTTATTTATGATCCCTGGCTTCCTCCTGTTCAAGCCATAGGCTTAATTCCTTTAGAACAGCCCAACTGTCATGCAAAGGGTTAACAGCCAGGGCTCATGAGTGATCACCAGCCGAACCACTCTGAGTTCAGCCCACTGGCTGTTGCAGTTTGTTCCTGTTTCCAGGCATCTGTATACCAGGCTTCAGCAGTAATTTTTTTCATTCCCTCTTTATAGGCTTTGGGGGCTACCACAGGAATAGGGACAGGGGCATTTGGAAGATTTATATATTGCACAGGGCCTAGTAGCACCCTCATTTCCAGAGACAATGGACTGGCAGACAGGGTGCTCTGGTACTGCAAACAGACGTGCCACTTAATGAAAGTGGGAGTTTGAGCCATGGCAGAGATGGGTAAGTGGGACATATTTTTAATCCACCCCTTGATAGGAAGGGAAGATCTTACCATGATATGCTGTTCCTTCGTGAGAGGTTCTACCCAAAGAAGCACCGTATACACTGCTAGGAGCTGTTGCTCTATGGGGGTATATCAGATTTTTACCCCCTTCCAGAATCCTAGGGGTATTCTCTGGGACCAAAATCCTAGGGGTTCTCTCTCCTTTTGTTGTCTCTGCCACAGTGCTTAATCCATAACTTGTGGAGTCACAGACACATATAACTCAAATGGTAGCCCTGCTTGGGAGATGCTGAGAGTTTTAATTTGTTTCATTAGTATTTCTGCCTTCTCAAAGGTGGCTTGCTGCTCTGATCCCCAGTCCCACATGTGCCCTCTCTTTACAAGGCTGTCTAAGGGGTGGAGGCACAGTGCCAGGTGGGGAATACAAGTTCTCTAAAACTCCCAAGTCCCCGGCAAGGCTTGCATCTCTTTTACATTCTTAGGGGTTGGATAGGCTTGCATCTTATCAATCACAGCTTCGGGGACAATGGATGTCTTACCTGATTAAAGGACTCCCCAAAACTTTATAGTAGTGACTGGGCCTTGGATTTTCTTTGGGTTCACCACTTGCAGATGTTCCAGCAAAGCCTACAGAGTGTCCTGTAGTAGAGGCAAGTCTTCACATGTTAACATTATATCATCAAAGTAATGGACCTATTGTACTGATGTGGGGAAGGAAAACAGGGACAGATCTTGGGTTACCATCCCATAACATATTGTGGAGCTGTGCAGGTAGCCTTGGGGAAGCACTTGAAAGTTCAATTGTTGTCCCTCCCACATGAAGGCAAGTTGATCTTAGTTACCAGAAACCTGTACTTGAGAGAGTCTTTTCCACGATCTCCTTGAAGATGAAGCACTTTTGTAGGAACACTTATATTAATAACGTATTTATAGAAAATAACCTAAAGAAAGTTTAGCATCACTTTTTATTTGACAATGCTTCCCATGTAATTTAACATGCTAAATAGGCCTAGTTAGTTCAATACTCCCTTTTATAAGGAGAGAGAACACCTCTTTTGAGATGTTCCAGGGGCCCTCGGGAAAATTTCAATGTTAGTTTAAGGTCAACAAGACTTCATTTGGGGAAGTTTGTCAAAAATAAGGGATTTAAAACACTCGGTTAAATAGGATCATAGCTCACTGTGAAACAATACTCAGTTATCCTTTTAACCAAAGTGACAAAGATTTCAAAGGCAAATAAAGGAAGTTACATAGTTGTAAAAAAAACTTAGCTCTTTTAATAGAGAAGACTCAGTTTTCTTAAGTAATCAAAGACCTGATAAAGAGAACATGGAGCACAAGACATTATTATTATTATTATTATTGTGAGGAAGATTGGTCCTGAGCTAACCTCTGCTGCCAGTCTTCCTCTTTTTGCCTGAGGAAGATTGTTCCTGAGCTGACATCTGTGCCAAACTTCCCCTATTTTGTATGTGGGACCCCTCCACAGCATGGCTTGATGAACAGGGCATGGATCTGCACCCAGGATCTGAACCTATGAACCCCGGGCTGCCGAAGAGGAGCATGTGAACTTAACCCCTATGCCACTGGGGTGGTCCCAAGACATTATTTTAATAAAACATAAAATCTTTGTCCTCTAGGCAGATTACTTAAAAGGTAAAGAAAAAATCTTTCACAATCTTATCAAGAAAGACCAATAGTCTAAGAAAACTTTGTCCTTTTATCAGATGAAAGAAAGTTAAATTTTAGTTTTACGTAAGTACATTATTGATATTAAAGCTTATTTTTTTCCTTAAGCCAATTAAATAGAACTCTTGCAAAATAATTTTGGCAATACCCTCTGGAGGTAGAAAAACATCACATATACATAATGTATATCCATAGACATACATAAACATACAGATAGACACAAACAGAGACCCCATAGCTTTTATTCTAAAACATTAGCTGTGAATCAGCACCTGCTTACATGGCTAAGGGTTTTTATTAATACTTGTGGAGAAGATTTTTAAGATTTGTATTTGCCCTTGATGAATAGTCTTCTGGAGGCTGTGGGTTAGATATTGGACAAGGGAGCTTCTATAGCAGTCTGCACTTTAAGAAGCCTCTTTTCTTCAGTCTCTGTGTGCAGTATTTTAGTTATTTCCTGGGGTGTTTATATTTTGAAGAAATGATAAGATTTACAACTTCAAGGGACAGAGAAAGAATGCAAATTTTCTCTTAGGAGTTTTGGGGTATATTTCTCTATCATCAGAAGTCTAGGGTAATTGTTATTTAAAAATTTCCTTTCTGTTAGGGGTCAGATGGTTTTATTTTCAATCTGTTTCTGTCCATTTTATTGTCAATCACCATAAAATCCTCCCCTTTGTTTTCCTCACTTTCCCAGGGATTTTACCTCTTAGCATCCTAATCAGGCATTGTTATAAGCACTTGGACCTTAATTCATGGCAACTTGTGCCCTCCTAGCTTTGTAAAATGGCACACTAAGTTCTTCACCTTATTATCCTGCTTTCCTACCTTCTCTACCAACCCTGAAGCTAGCAGAGTGTTGGACAACTGCATGTCTTTCTCTAACTTCAGCTTTCCTTCCTTCCAATTTTCTAACTTGAGCTTCAGCCTCTAATTGGGCATGGTGGCCAACCAAACCACCCACAGTAGAGGTCAGCCTGCCGAGGCAGGCATTTGTTTCCCTTCTTTGCTACGGTGCACAGTGCACAAATACATTAAATCAGCTGGCATTTTGGAGGGCATCTTCATACATATGCTGTGGTCCACAACATATAACATATGGGCCACCTCTCCCCACATAAAGGTTGATGGTCAACTGGGGATTTCCCCCAAAATGTCTCTTTCCCAAGGTCCATTTCCTTGGTCTCCTGGCTGACTCACCAATTGTTGGTTCACAAACTGGCCCTTGTACATAGAGGGCAAGGAGAGACCAAAGAAAGAGGCAGACCACTCCAGATTGGTAGGTGGCAGGTTTAACAAGCAAGGGAACTTACTTACAAGGCTTGTCTTGGGTGGCCACAAGATGAGTAAATTTCCACACCTGCCCACCAAATCATAAAAGTTTATATAGAAGCATTAGCTGGGTTCAGTCATGTATACCATCCAGATGGTCTCAACAGCACATTGCCCTCTCAAGTCTGTGTCCTTGAAAATGGCTCCCACTGTGGGAACGGTGGGGAGAACATATATTCCAAGCACAGGGGAGGGAATGAAGAGCCTCTGATTGCCCAGGTCCAGTTTTGGGTCAACTGGCAGTCACATCCTCTTGATTACCTTCTTCAACGCAATTTCAGATCCAAATTCCAAAATGTGGCTCTTTTCAGCCTAGGCTATAGACCTTTATGACTTTACAACTCCTTCTCCCTGACACAGTCTACCCCTGGAATACAAATGTGTGCATAAGAGTTGGAGCAAGCCAGAGTTTGTTTAGGCTACCAGGTTCAGGCCTTGCTCTGTTCATTTATTTATATTTGGGGTCTGTGCAGAGGCTGGAGGTGGCATCACCTGAGGGCACAGACTCTAGGCCTGCCTTGTTGAATATTGGTAGAAGAGAGGATACCAAAGAAGTCACATCCATAGGCATCCGTATTAATTCTATCTTGTAAACCCTTTGATTTTTCACTCTGTAGAAGAGTGGACAAGTAAATGTTCTGGGTAAGCTTTCAATCAGAGGTAGAGAGATGAAAGTAGTTTAAGTCACAGCAATGTTTGAGAAAGAACAAGATTATGTGACAAAGACAGGTATGAATGGCAGGACCAGAGGCTGAGAAGAAATGATGGCCCTGGAATATTCCAACCATGAACCAAAAATTTTACAGTAAAACATGACAGTTAAGCAGCAGATGAACCGCAAACCTGATGGCTCTAGATTATTACATGCTCCTTTGGGATCTTGCTATAATATACAGACACCTTATCCCCCCAAATACACAAACATGAAGGTGAAAGGTTTTTTCTTTTTTGACAATTTGGGAGATTCAAAACTTTCAGAAATGATCCAGGAACTTCAGATTAAGAGCCCCTAGCTTACTGCTGAGCAACATAAAGGCTTGGTAGGATAGAGATGGACGATTACATATTTTCAAAGGACAGATTACTAAAAAATGTAACTTTCTTAATGGATGATAAAAGCTCCACTTCTTTCTGTTAATAACATTGGAATTTTAAGCCATGAGAGGAAACCTGGTGTGCTTTTGCCAGTTTATTATCCAAGAAAGAGAACATAGGACCTCTAAGATTTCAGAGCTGCCATGACTCCCGTTCCCAAGAGCATCCTCTATCCCTTCTGGAGACGATACTTAGCTGAGGAAAATAGAGATTTTGGAGCATCTTTTAGCCTGCAGAAAGAGCATCCTCCAACTCCCCATGCATCCTTTTCTCTGGAGATATCTCATCCCTCTCAGTTTTGGGCTTTCCAGGTTGGGTGAGAAAAATCTCGTGCAAAACCAGGAGAATGGGCAGGTGTCAGGGATAGGGACTGATATGTCCTCAGAGCAACCCTGACCTGGAAAGCGGGAGAGCTCATCCTTACAGCCTTTGGCAAAAGGGGCTGGACAGGAAATGGCCACTGAAACAGGCATCTGATAGCTTTCTGTCTTATGGTACCATAGTACCCAGATAAACTTTGTGAATATCCACCTGTCTTGCCTCCATGTCTCCAGTATGGATGAGATTGCCAGGAGAATGGGAAGAGTCACAAAGACTCCCTTGACAGTGAGCCTTATTTGGCAGCTCGGTCATGACTACTGGAGCAGAGAGACTGCAGCGCTTTTGGCAGAAGATCCAATTAAATCTGAAATAACTCCCCTTCCCAGGGTCTTTAGCTATGCTTCAGGTGGCAGACTTTCTGTCTGATGTATCTAATCTCCAGTGGTGCATTTTCTACAATGGTCTTCTGCCCTATACCTAACCCAGGTCACTGACGCTGACATGGAAAAATTTTCAAAATCATCCTTTTTCCTTTGGAGTGGTGTCTCAAGGTCTAGCACAGCATGTGAAGGGTTAGCCTGGAATCTGTGGTACATTTGGCCAGTAGGTGATGGCTGTGATGAGCATCTTCTCCTAGCTACATTCTAGGTCTGGTCATTAGCCTAAAGTGAATATGGAGAGAGCCAGGGTGTAGTCAGGGGCTATAACAGGGTCATATTTATAGTAATGTCCTAAATCCTCAATGTTCTGATGCCCCCTTGCACTAATAGGAATTCCTATCTCTCTCCAGGACTGAGGATGATCAGGAAAGGGTACAGGTACAAGCACAAAGGCTCTGATTCAGGTTCCAGAAGCAGGTGTAACGTAGAAATTGTGCAGGAAGATGAGGCCATTTTGGAATATGGTGTATTGAAGCCCCACTCCCAAGAGTAGAGATACCCAAAGCAAAGTTAAAGGATTTAAACTGATGTTCATGGCCATCTTCTGCTACCAGGGAGGGAACATGGGGACATGTTAGTAAGTTGCAGTTGCCTGGGAAACCACCTTCTAGTTCTAAAAAACCCTACCATCTATATGGGGAAAGCGCCAATGTAGTATTTTATTGTGCCAGTCTAGGCCCATATAAAATCAAAAACAAGGTCAATTCTAACAGGACAAAAAAGTCTCTTTCCCCCATGACTGGTAGGCCCGTGGACAAATGTGGAAGTCAAGACTTCAGGAAGCTATGTATTGTGGTATTGTAAACTGGGTTACTATAGTTTTCAATGTACTCTGTCATTAAAATCTGAGCTGACTCCATTACAAGGCCTGAGTTTAAGATCTCTGGGGATCAAATGCTGAGGCTTACCCAGACCCTGTCTCCACTGTAGTGAGTCTAGAGCCCTGTGAAGAGGTATTCAAAGTAAAGAGGTGGTGGACAATGCTTAAAGGGCAGACTCTGACCAAGGAGAGTGAGTCAATGACAAGCTCAGTTGTCTGAGTGGAGCAAGCAGGGCCTCTCCCAGGGTGGATATAACTTTTGCTTTGTGACTGGCAAAAAATTGAACTGATTAACTGATATATTACTAAAACTGCAATGCCCATGAAGGACAATAAATGATTGTGTTCCAAGGACAACATTTTCCAGTTCTGAGAGAATTATCCGACATCAGAGGAGGAGAGAATCCTAAAACCGAAAAGGCCCATATTTACTCGTCCAAGATTTTTGTAAGGGCATCAAAATCCAAATGTGAGATAGACTTCTGCTTACAGAAAGATGGAGTAAATATACTTTTTTCTATTCTTTTTACAAAGCACAACTAAAAACCCTGGACAATATATGTAAAACAAATAAAAGAAGACTGAAATATGGAGATAAGAAGGCAGACCGGCTGGTGACCTCCGTATCAAAAGAATGACATCATGGTGAGTTCCCTGGGCGTTTTTTTTTTTTCTTTTGGCTTCATATATCCTAGACTTGATGGTGAAGAAGGCCAGTAACTGTAATACCAATGGGCACGGAGAAAAAAGCCTCAACAAAACCTTGAGCTTTATAGCCAAAGGATAATGAAAGGGGTAGTGTAGCAAGACAGAACACTTTAAAACAATAACAACTCTACTCCAGCCAAACACTACAGAAGAAAACTATGGTCCCATCCCCACCCATGCCAGCAAAGACGGAGTGGAAAGCCTAGACTTCCACCCTCGTGAGACAGTATTGAGGTGATCCCCACCCCTCATAGGGGTGTTGTCAGAGAAGGCTGAGTAGGGAGCAAGGACTTTTATCCCTCTGGCTGGTAACAAGGCCCTCTGCCTCCTGTGGTGTCAGTGGAGGCCATGTGAGAAGCTTGGACCTCCACCCTGCCCTGCAGTAATGAAGTGCCCCCCACTTTCTCTCTCTCTCTCTTTTTCTCTTACTGTGTGGGACTTAATTCAGTCACGCTTTATAAAAATCTCTTTTTTTTATTGTGGTAAAATATACATTACGTAAAATTGACTATTTCAATCATTTCTACGTGTACAGTTCCTTGGCATTAAGTACCTTTACATTGTTTCACACTCATCACTCCATCACCACCATCCATCTCTGAAACTCTCATCATCTTCCAAAACTAAAACTCTACATCCATTAAACAATAACTCCCCATTCCTCTCTCCTTCCAGACCCTGGAAACCATCATTCTACTTTATGTCTCTATGATTTCGACTACTCTAGGTACCTCATATAAGTGGAACCTTACAATATTTGTCTTTTTGTGTTTGACTTATTTCACCTAGCACGATGTCTTCAAGATTCATCCATGTTGTAGCAAGTGTCGGAACTTCCTTCCTTTTTAAGGCTGAATAGTATTCCATTGTGTGTGTGTGTATATATTTGTACATATATACCACATTTTGTTTATCCATTCATCTGTCAATAGACACTTGGGTTGCTTCCACCTTTTGCTATTGTGAATGATGCTGCTGTGAACATGAGTGTACAAATATCTGTTTGAGTCCCTAATTTCAATTCTTTGGGGTGTATACCCAGAAGTGGAATTGCAGGATCATTTGGTAATCCTATGTTTAATTTTTTGAGGAGCTGCCATACTGTTTTCAACAGCAGCTGCATCATTTTACATTCTCACCAACAGTGCACCAAGATTCCAATTTCTTCATATTGTTGCCAGCACTTGTTATTTTTTTAAAATAAAGCCAACCTAATGGGTATAAAGTGGTATCACGTTGTGATTTTGATCTGCATTTCCTTAATGATTAGTAATGTTGAGAACTCTTCATGTGCTTATATGCACACACATATATATGGCAAATATATATATTGACAACAATCCAATATGACAAACAACTGAATTAGAAAATGGGCAAAGGATTAGAATAGACAGATTCAAGGATCTTGAGTAGAAGAAATATATCTTCTTTGGAGAAATGTCTATTCTAGTCCTTTGGCAACTTTTTAACTTGATTTTTTTTTGTTAAGTTGTATGAGTTCTTTATATGTTCTGGATATTAATACTTTATCAGATATACAATTTGCAAATATTTTCTCCCATTCCATTATTGCCTTTTCACTCTGTTGATTGTGTCTTTTGATGGACAGAAGTTTTTAACTTTGCTGTAGTCCAATTTGTCAATGTTTTCTTTTGTTGCCTGCACTTTTGGTGTCATATCCAAGAAATCATTGATAAATCCAAGGTCATTAAGCTTTCCCCCTATGTTTTCTTCAAATAATTTTATAGTTTTAGCTCTATGTTTAAGTTTTTGATCCATTTTGAATTAATTTTTCTGATAAATGATATAAGGGTAAAGGCCCAACTTTATTCTTTTGCATATGGTTATCTAATGTGCAATATTAGATAATATCTTATCTGTTGAAAACACTGTCTTCTCCCCATTGAATGGTCTTGGCCCACTAGTTAAAAGTCATTTGACCATATATACAAGGACTTATTTCTGGACTTTCTATTATAATCCATTGGTACATTTGTTTATTTTTATGCTAGTGCCACACTATTTTGATTACTGTAGCTTTGTAGTAAGTTTTGAAATCAGGATGTATGAGACCTCCAACTTTGTTCTCTTTCAATATTGTTTTGCCTATTCGAGGTCCCTTGCTATTTCATACGAATTTTAAGATAGATTTTTCTGTATCAGCAAAAAATATCATGGAATTTTGATACTGTATTAAATCTGTAGATAGCTTTGGGTAGTATTGACATCTTAACAATGCTAAACTTTCCAATCCATGAACATGGGATGCCTTTCCATTTATTTGTGTCTTCTTTAATTGCTTTCAGCAATTTTTTTTCTTGGCTTTCAGTGTATAAATATTTTCCCTCCTTGTTTAAGTTTCTTGCTAAGTATTTTATTCTTTTTGATGCTACTGGAAATGTGTCTTAATTTCCTTTTCAAACTGTTCCTCCTTAGTGTATAAAAATGCAACTGATTTTTCTGTGTTGATTTTGTGTGCTGCAACTTTGCTGAATTCGTTTATTACTTCTAACAGGTTATTTTTGTGTGTGGATTCCTGGAGGTTTTCTAAATGTAAGATCATGTTGCTAGTGAACAGAGAGAATTTTATTTCTTCCTTTGTAATATGGATACATTTTATGTCTTTTTCTTGCCTAATTGCTTTATCTAGGATTTTCAATACTATGTTGAACAGAAGTGGTAGAAGTGGGCATTTTTGCCTTGTTCCTGATCTTAGAGGAAAATCTTTCAGTCTTTCACCATTGAGTGTGATGTTAGTTGGGGGTCTTTCATATCTGTTGAGATAGTTTTCTCCTATTTCTAGTTTTTTGAGTGTTTGTATCATAAAAGGATGTTGAATTTTGTCAAATGCTTTTTCTGCATCAATTGAAATGATCATGTGTGGTTTTTTGACCTTCATTCTGTTAATGTGGTGTATTACATTGATGGCTTTCATATGTTCAATTATCCTTGCATTCCAGAAATAAACTGCACTTTTTAATACTGTTTAATCCTTTTAATGTGCTGTTGAATTAGGTTTGCTAGTATTTTGTTGAGTTTATTTACATCAATATTCATAAGAGTTATTGGTCTTTAGTGTTCTTCTCTTGTAGTGTGTTTGACTTCAGTATCAAGGTAATACTGACCTCATAGGATGAGTTAGGAAGTGTGTCCTTCTCCACAATTATTTGGAAGAGTTTGAGAAGTCTTTCTTAATGTAGGCATTTACAGCTATAAATTTCTCTCTGAGTGCTGCTTTCACTGCTTCCCTTATGTTTTGGTATATTGTGTTTTTCTTTTCATTTATCTGTAAGCACTTTCTAATTTCCCTTGTGATTTCTTTTTAACCCTTTGGTTGTTTAATAGTGTGCTGTTTAATTTCCACATATTGGTGGATTTTCCAGTTTTCCTTCTGTTATTGACTTCTAACTTCATCCTATTGATGATGGAGAAAATACTTTGTATGATATCTATCTTTTAAAATCTGTTGGGACTTGGTTTGTGGTCTAACATATGGTCTATCCTGGAGAATGTCCCATGAGCACTTGTGAAGAATGTGCAATCTGTTCTTGTTGGGTGGAGTGTTCTGTATATGCGTGTTAGGTCTAGTTGGTTTATTGTGTTGTTCAAGTCATCTATTTCCTTATCTGTCTTCTGTCTGGTTGTTCTATCCATTATTGAAAATATGTTATGGCAGCCTCCAAATATCATTGTAGAACTGTCTATGTCTCTCTTCAATTCTGTCAATTTTTGCTTCATATATTTTGAAGGTCTGTTATTAAGTATGTAAATATTTAAAATTGTTACATCTTCTTGTTGTATTGAGCTTTTAACAAATACATAATGTCCTTGTTTTCTCTTTTGTGTATATTCTATAGATATTTTCTTTGCGGCCATGTTTCATCAGTTATGTTTAACATGATAAAGTTATAAAACCAATTCAAATATATACCAACTTAAATTCAATAGCATACACAAACTCTGTTCCTATACTGGTATGTTCCCCCACAGGTCTGTAATGGATGTCACAAGTTACACCTTTATACACTGTATGCCCAGGAACATAGATTAATAAGTTTTTTATGCATTTGTTTTTTAAACCATGTAGAAAATGAAAAGTAGAGTTACAAACCAACATTACAATAATACTAGCTTTTATAGATGTCCATGTATTTACCTTTATTGAAGATCTTTTTTTCTTCATAATGCTTCAAGTTCCTGTCTAGTGTCCTTCTATTTCAACCTGAAGGAATCTCTTTAGCATTTCTTGCAGAGCAGGTCTAGTAGTAACAAGCTCCCTCAGCTTTTGTTTATCTGGGATGTATTAATTTATCCCTCATTTGAAGGACAATTTTGTTGGAATTCTGTCATTCTTGTTTGAGTTTTTTCTTTCATTCAGCATTTTGAATATATCAACCCAACTGACTTCTGGTCTTCAAGATTTGTGATGAGAAATCAGCTGATAACTTTATTGAAGATCCTTGTATGTAATGAATTGCTTCTCTCTCGGTGCTTTCAAGATTCTCTCTGTCTTTGTTTTTGACATTTTGATAATAATGTGTGTAAGTGTTAGTGCTTTTGGGTTTAGCCTACTTGAAATTCATTGAGCTTCTTGGATTTGTAGATTTACATATTTCATCAACTTTGGGAAGTTTTCAGCCATTAGTTTTCAAATATTCTTTTTACCTCTTTCTCTTTTCTCCTTCTAGGACTCCCCAATGTGTATATTGTCTATTTGATGTTGTCTAACAGGTCCTATAGTCTCTGGTCACATTTCTTCCTTTTTTTCTCTTTCTGTTCCTCAGACTTGATAATTTCAATTGTATTATCTTTAAATTTGCTGACTCTTTCTTTTGCCTACTCAAATATGCTTTTGGACCCCTCTAATAAGTTTTTCATTTTAGTTATTATACTTTTCAGCTCCAGAATTTTTCTTTGATTACTTTTTGAAAATTTTATCTTTACTGATATTCTCATTTTATTCATACATCATTTTCTTGTTGTGGTTGATGTCTTCCTTTAGCTCTTTCAGTATCTTTAAAACAGTTGTTTTAAAGTTGTTGTCTAGTAACCCCAAAGTCTGGGCCAACCCAGGGATTGTTTCTGTTGATTTCTTTTCTTCCATTGAGTGGGTTATGCTTTCTTGTGCCTTGTATGCCCTGTGATTCTTCTGTTGAAAACTTACATTTGAATTTGATAATGTGGTAACACTGGAAGTCAGCTTTTTCCCCTTCTGCAGAGTTTGCTGTTTTTTTTTTTTTTTTTATTGTTGCATGTTATCTCTTTTATTGTTGCTAGGGAGCTGTCTGAGGTGAAGGCTGAACATCTTCTCAGCTCTTTTCTGAGCATTTATCTTTCCCTGGGTATATTTTATGGCTTTCTAAATTCTTCCATATATGCAGTTGATTTTCAATATCCTAATCCTTAAATATCTGTCTCCCAAAAGAGGAATAAGGGAAAGAAAGCCAAGAGCTGTTTCTTTAAATCCTCTGGAATTCTCTTCAGTTGATAAGAGTTGGAGAAATTGTACCCAGTCTCTTTACCTGCACCTTAACATCAAAACCATAATCAGAAATCAGAACACAAAACCCCAGTATATGGAAGACAATGTCCTTACTGCCATTCTGGCTCCAGCAAACCACACCAGGAATGTGGGCTGCTATTCTCATAGCTATCCGAGGCAGGGAGGCTGGGAGATGATAAACATTTGTGAGGGAAAGCTGAAATTGACCAAAATGAACCAGAATTTACCAGCAAAATGTTCTCCTGGAAGCTGTAAGCATTTAAATTGACTCAAATTTCCAAAATAGTTACTTCAGATAGTCCTGCCAGTACAATTGTTGTCTAGGTGGACAGGCAGATTCCTGGCACTTCCTACTCCACCACCTTCTCTGACATTCCCAGTTGATTTCTGACAAAGGTGCAAAAGCAATTCAGCAGAGGAAAGATAGCCTTTTCAACCAATGGTGGTAGAGCAACTGGACATTCATAGGCAAAAAATGATCCTCAACCTAAGTCTCACATCTTAGACAAATTAACTCAAAATGAGTCATAGCATTTAATGTAAAATATAAAACTTCTGGAAAAAAATTCAGAGGATGTCTTCAGGGTCTAGGGCTAGGCAAAGAGTTCTTAGATGGTACCAAAAGTGTTATTCATAAGAAGAAAAATTGGTAAATTGGACTTCATCAAAAGTAAAAAACTTAGATATTATTGAGTTCCAATCCAAGATTGTGACATAGAAGGCTCTTGAACTCACCATGACCCCTGGACACACTGAATCTACAGCTACACCTAGAGCAATTCCCTCTGAAAGAAATCCATGAACTTGCTGAACACCTCCTACACACTGGGTGAACAAGAAAATACCCACATCAAAATGGAGTCTTGTTACACCCTCAAAAACTGTGAGCCACCAAGAACAAAGAAGGCAACTTGGACAATCACAAAGGTTTGAGAAACAACCAAGAGCTTGGGCCAAACTCAATGATAAGGATCATTTCCTACTTGAGACCACTCTCTGAAGATTGGGAGAAGTGGCTCCTTTATCTAATGTGCAGAAACTAATACAGGGAGTCAAGAAAAATGAAAAAACAAAGGAATATATGTTCCAAACAAAAGAACAAGATAAACCTCCAGAAGTAGGCCTTAATGAAATGGAGATAAGTGACTTACCTGAAGAGTTCAAAATAATGGTCATAAAGATGCTCACCAAGTTCAGGAGAACAATGCATGAACAAAGTAGGAATTTCATCAAAGAGAAAAAAAATATAAGAAAGTACCAAACAAAAATCACAGAGCTGAAGATTTCAGTAACTGAACTGAAAAATTCAATAGAGGGTTTCAACAGCTGATTAGACATGCAGAAGAAAGGATCAGCAAACTTGAAGATAGGATAATGGAATTCATCCAATCAGAGGAGCAAAAGGAAAAAAGAATGAAAAAGAGTGAATACAGCTTAAGGGACTTATGGGACACCATCAAGCGGACTGACATTCACATTATAGGGGTCCCAGAAGAAGAGAGAGAAAAGGGAAGAAAGCTTATTTAGAGAAATAATGGCTGAAATTTTTGATAACCTGGAAAAAGAAACGGACATCCAGATCCAGGAAGCCCAGAGATTTTCAAATAAGATAAATCAAAGAGACCCACACTGAGACATAGTATAATTAAATTGTCAAAAGTTAAAGACAAGGGGGGAATCTTAAAAGCAGCAAGAGTAAAACAGCTTATTATGCACAAGGGAACCCCCACAAGATTATCAGCAAATTTTTCAGCAGAAACTTTGCAGGCCAGCAGGAAGTGGCATGATATATTCAAAGAGCTGAAAGAAAAAAAACTGCCAACCAAGAATACTCCACCTGGAAAAATTTCCCTTTAGAATTGAAGGAGAGTTAAAGAGTTTTATAGACAAGCAAAACTGAAGGAGTTCATCATCACTAGACTGGGCTTACATGAAATGTTAAAAGGACTTCTTCAACCCGAAACAAAAGGACACTAATTAGTAACAGAAAAACATGTGAAAATATAAATTTCACTGGTAAAGGTAAATATATGGTTAAATACAGAATATTCTATTGTTGTCATAGTGGTGGGTAAATCACTTATAAATCTAATATGAAGGTTAAAAGACAAATGTATTAAAGATAACTGTAACTACAATAATTTGTTAATGGATACACAAGATAAAAAAATGTAAGTTGCAACACCAAAAACAAAAAGTGTGGAGCCAGCCCTGATGGCCTAGTGGTTAAAGTTTGGCACACTCTGCTTTGGCAGCCTGGTTCAGTTTCCTGGTGCAGAACTACAGCACTTGTCTATCAGTAGCCATTGCTGTGGTGGCAGCTCACATAGAAGAACTAGAAGGACTTACAACTAGAATATACAACTATGTACTCTGGCTTTGGGGAGGAAAAAGAAGAGAGGAAGATTGGCAACAGATGTTAGCTTAGGGCCAATCATTCCCAGCAAAAAAACCATAAAATGCAGGTGAATGAGAGCAACAATGTAGAGCTTTTGTAGACTTTTGAATTTAAGTTGTTATCAGCTTAAAGTAGACAGTTATAAGATGTTAGTCTCATGGTAACGACAAAGCAAAAACCATTAGTAGATACACAAATGATAACGAGAAAGGAATCTATGTATATCTACAGAAAATCATCAAATCACAAAGAAAGAGAGCAAGAGAAGAAAGGAATAAAGGAACTACAAAACAGCCAGAAAACAATTAACAAAATGGCAATAGTAGGTCCATACCTATCATTAATATTAAATGTAAATGGATGAAATTCTCCAATCAAAAGACACAGAGTGGCTGAATGGACGAAAAATAAGACTCAACTATATGCTGCCTACAATAGACTCACTTCAGCTTTAAGGACACATACAGACTGAAAGTCAACACATAATTCAATGGGACAAAATAGCCCAGAAATGAACCCATGCATAAATGGTCAATTAATTATGACAAAGGAATCAAAACTATGCAACAGGGAAAGGAGTCTTTTTAACAGATAGTGCTGGGAAAACTAGGCAGCCATCTGTAAAAGAATGAAATTGGACCCCTTTCTTACACCACACACAAAAATAAGCTCAAAATGCATGAAGACTTGAACGTAAGACCTGAAATTGTAAAACTCCTTGAAGAAAACATGGTTTAAGCTCCCTGACACTGATCTTGGCAATGATTTTTTTGGATTTGACACCAAAAGCAAAAATAAACAAGTGGGACTACATCAGACTAATGGCCAACAGGTGCACGAAAAGATACTTGACATTACTAAGCATCAGGGAAATGCAAATGAAAACTGCAATGAGATATCACCTCACACTTGTTAGAATGGCTATTATCAAAACAACTAGAGAAAACAAGTATTGGCAAGGATGCGGAGTAAAGGGAAGCCTTGTACACTGTTGGCAGGGATGTAAATTAGTGCAGCCATATGGAAAACAGTACAGAGGTTCCTCAAAAATTAAAAATAGAAATACTATGTGATCCAGCAAACCAAGGAAATGAAAATAGGATATCAAAGAGATATCTGGACTTTCATGTTCATAGCAGCATTATTGATAATAGCCAAGATATGGAAACAACCTAAGTGTACATCAATGGATGAATGGATAAGGAAGGTATGATATATATACATATAAATATACATATAAATATGTATTATTCAATTATCATATATATAATATTATTCATCATATGTATGATATATGTGATTATATCATAATATTATATATATAATACATATGTTATTCATCCATGAGAAAGAAAGAAATCCTGCCATTTGTGACAACATGGATGGACATTATGCTAGGTGAAGTAAGCCAGGCAGAGAAAGACAAATGCTGCATGGTATCACTTACATGTGGAATCTGAAGACAAAACAAACATCAAGTCATGGAAACAGAGTAGGAAAGTGGTCACAGGGGTTGTGGAGTGGGAGACGTAGGGAGAGGTTCATAAAAGCATACAAACTTTCACCTATAAGTTGAATAAGGTCTGAGGATCTAATGTGAAACATAGTGAGTACTGTTGATATAAGTTTATTGTACAATTGAAATTTGTCAAGAGAGTAGAGCTTAAATGTTCTCACCAAGAAAAAAAAAGACAAATATGTGAGGTGATGGAAGTGTTAATTAACTAGATGGGGAGGAATCCTGTCACAGTGCATGTGTATGCTAAGTCACCACAATACACACTTTAAATATCTTACAATTTTATATGTCAATTATACCTCAAGAAAGCTGAAATTTAAAAAGGGGTGAAAACTCGCTCTGTGCAAGTCCCTGTTAAGAGGCTATTAAGAGGATGAGAAGATAAACTATGGACTGGGAGAAAATATTTGCAAATCACTTATTCAATAAAGAACCAGTGTCTAGAATATATAAAGAACTCTCAAACTCAACAGTAAAAAGAAAACAAAGACCCTAAAACAGTCCAATTGGAAAATGGGCAAAAGACATGAAGAGACATTTCAGTAATGAGGATTGATGGCAAACAGGCAGTGAAAAGCTGTTCAACATCGTTAGCCATTAGGGAAATGCAAATAAAGCCACAGTGACATATCACTCATACACACCTATCAAGATGGCTAAAATAAAAAATAGTGACAATATCAAATGCTGGCAAAGATGAGGAGAAAGTGGATCATTTTACATTTCTGATGAGAATGTAAAGTGATACAGCCTCTCTGGAAATCAGCTTGGAAGTTTCTTAAAAAAACTAAATATGCTACTTTCATATGACCCAGAAATTGTACTATGGGCACTTGTCTCAGACAAAAGAAGACTTATATTTACATCAAGTGCTGTATATGAATGTTTATAGCAGCTTTATTTGTAACAGCCATTAACTGGAAACAACGCAGATGTCCCACCACACACGAATGGTTGGTGGTACACGGTGAATTCCTCAGCAATAAAAAGGAACAAGTTATTGATGCACGTAATGACAGGGATGAATCATCAGATTATACTGGGTAAAAAAGATATAGCTAAAAAATTGCAAAATGTATGACTCCATTTATGTAACATGTTTGAAATGACAAAACTGTAGAATTGGAGAAGA
The DNA here is from genome assembly GCA_031878705.1 of Tapirus indicus. Lineage (NCBI taxonomy): Eukaryota > Metazoa > Chordata > Mammalia > Perissodactyla > Tapiridae > Tapirus > Tapirus indicus. The sequence goes on along the minus strand of CM062922.1, from coordinate 58,438,252 downwards.
GATTAGTGGTTCCCAAGGGTTAAAGGGGGTTTACAGGAGGGAAGTAGCTATGGATATAAAAGGGAACATCAGGGGTCCTTGTGGTGAGCTCTATGTTCCGTGTTTTGATTGTACCAATGTCACCATCCCGGCTGTGATATTGTATTATAGTTTTGCAAGATGTTGCAATTGGGGGAAACCGGATAAAGGGTACACGGGATCTCTCTATATTATTTTTTACACCTTCATGAGAATCTACAGTTATCTCAAAATTTAAAAATCCAAATGTTTGAATTTTGCCTATTTCTAACAAGGGCAGCATACAAGAAAATATTCCCTAGAGCTGGTACATATAGTCTTCTCTTAGAAAGTAGATAGCAGAATCCTGAAGAGTTCATTTGTGTTGGCTGATCAAGTCACCTATTATTTCCAAGGTTATCCTTCAGGGAACAAAGGCATCCACAGTTACAAGAAAAATTTCTCCCGTACTTCCTGGTCTATATGTTTCCTATTTGAATTAACTCAGATATAGGGAGAAATTTTTAGAGTTGTCCAGAATATGCAGTTTTACAATTAGCTGAGACATAGAAGCCTCCATGATGGCTAGGGATACATACAGCCCAGAAATTTATGGAGCATCTTGAAGAAACTGAAGCTTGAAAAATAGATGAGTAGAGCCAGTAACTATCATTTAGTGGTTCAGAGTACCGCTTTTGGAGCCAAGGTGTGTGGGCTTGAATATTGGCTCTACTGCTTAACAGCTGTGTGACTTTGGGCAAATTGCTTAACATCTCTGGGCCTGTTTCCTCCTTTTTGTAATGGGGTTAGTGACACCTCTTAAGTTTAACATAAAATTTACTTGCTTTAATGTTATGAAGTATTTAACATAGTGGTTGGCATATCAGAAGCATTATATGAATGTTTATTAACTTACTAAATAAAAGAACAACATACCTCCAGGAATGATGTTATTGACTTTACTCTCCATTTTAAGATGATGGGAAAGACTCTGGCTGTCCGTTAATATTTCTGTCTTAAGGGAGTTGATGGAGAAGGGGATTTGGGGAGCTGTACCCAGTATGCTGCTACTTCGAGAAGAACCATAACTTTTGAACACCTTTGAATAATAATAGGGGGAGACCAAAGGAGCTGAAAAAATGGGACTGTAAAGAGTGTTAATTGCCTGCCAAAATTTCTCTCACTTTCTTCTTCTGTGGCACAGACCCAATTCTTTGGCATATTTGTGCTCCTCCACAATACCAGGTACACGGGGGAAGTAATCCCACCCAATCTTTCATGAGGAAGGTAAATTTTGTTTAATATTATCCAGTCCCAGCAGTTCCATTTCACTTGCTAGGGACTGGACTTGGAAGGGGCGTGTGACTCAATCCTGGGCAACGAGACACGAGGGGAAGTCTACTTGGAAACTTCTAGACAATATGTATAAGAGAAGATGAGGAGGTCAGGTAGATAATGAATGAATCATAAAATAACTTATATTCTAGGTAATGGAATTCAGATTTTGTCCTATAGATAACAGAGAGACATTGGAAATTTTTAAGTGTGAGACCTGTAGAAGAAAACTTTTCTGAACTAAATAAAAATCTTAACTCTCTACATTAAAAGGACTGAAAGGGTATCTGGTTAAATTCTTTCATCTAACAAATATTTGCTAATGATCTGTTATGTGCCAGGCATTATTCTATGGGCTGGGCAAGGTCCCCCCCTCTAACGGAGATTTCATTCTATATAGAGAAGAAAAGTTACAAGTAAATGAAAAAATGAATAATTTTAGAGCGTGCTAAAGTGCCCAAATGGAAAGAAAATACTGTGATGCAATAGAGTGAGTTGATATTTGAATGAGATATTAAGATATCAATATGATATTGATATGATATGATCTTGGATGATGAAATCAATGAGATAAAGAAGTCAGTCTGGTGAAGGAGACAGTCTAGGGACAGAGCATTCCAGACTGTGGAAAGAGCTAGTACAAAGACATCAAAGAAGCAACGAGAAGGCCATTGAGGCTTAGTGAGGGTCCTCACAGTGGCTGGCCTTCCCGTGTCATATGCACCTTCTCTTCAGAGGTATGAATGTCAGGCTTGTGAACCTCTTCTCGAACTGTGCAACTTCTTCCTGGTTCACTTGTTCCCTCAGCCCTGACAGCCACAGCTTGCTTTAGCAGTTGCTGTCCCTGTTATACTTCATAGTTCTCTTTACCCTTTCAGTCGTTAACTACCTTTAACCTACTTAATAGTTTATATTAAATTTTCCTATCCACATTTGGCTGACAAGACCTCTCTGGAGAGGCTGCAATGACACATCATGCCACCAAGCAGTCCATGAGAGCACAAGGGATGGAGAATTTACCTGCTCCTCCCACATCCTGAGTTGTGGTGTTTCATCCAACCTCTAGAATGTTTAAAGAACATAGAATCAGAGTAAAGGGTCTATGATAAGTCACTTGGACTGTGGTAGATCTTGATCCCCTCTCCCTCAAACAGACATTCCCAATTCTTGTTACACAGTGACACACTGGTCCAGGTGAGATATTGATCACCTAGGCCCTTAGTTGATTGGGGTGGTGCCTGAGGTTGCTGGAACCCCTGGACTGTTTATTTCCTGCTGCAGCATCCTCACCTGGGTCTTCACATCCCCTCCAGTTTGTACCAAATTGCCCCCCAAATATTATCGTGATATGAAATGCTTTGGGAAGCATTGACCGGAAGTACATTTTCCTTCTAACCTTGTCTTGTGTCAGCTAAGAAGGGTGTTTCTTCTCTACAGATTGTACTGGAATCACGTATGCACATGCTTAACCTTTGATCCTAGTGTCAGGCAGTGAGTCTCCAAGGCTGAAGTTGGGTGATGGTGAAGTGACCTGGGGCTGTGTTTCAATATCTACTTATCAGAATCTGGAGAGAAAGTGGATTTTTCCGACTGCACAGATCTTAGACATCAAGGAGACTAATTTGCTCTGCTCTTCTCTTTTCATCTTCCACCTACTACCTACTTTTGCCCATCCTTGCCACATCTAATTAATGCAGAAAAACTTTTCTATTTCTAGTGAGTTTCTGTGCGTGATTGGAGCCCATGACAGCCACTAAAAGCGTTAAGGAGGAATAATGGTTGAGAATCAACAGTCAATCCTGGATGTTTACTTACCATTTTGTATTATACTTTCCAAGACTGTAGCTGACTGATTGCCACTTTGTTATGCTCTAGGCTCCTTCTTGGGAATTAGGATCTACCAAGCCTTATCAAAAAAACTCTACAAATAGTTCTTTTGGATGGGTCACTCCTGTTGGAAAGAACTGGGCCATGGCATAGTCCTTCTATCATATGCTGAGTCTTATTTGCTTACATTTTACAGGGTGAGAGTACTTTATTTTTCTTCAAATTCTGTTGCATCCTATATATGCAGCTTCTATAATGATTTTGTCTGTGAATCAGACATAGTATTTATGACACCCCCTGTTACCTCACTTCACAGTGCACTGCTTCAAACATCTTTGTACATTTTGACAGTTATTTTCCTCCTGAGGGCATATTTCTAAAATGGAATTACTGAATCGGAAATAATTTGAACAGATCTTTTCACATATTGTGAAATTATTTTTCAATGCCACTAGCAATATACTTGTTTCTAAACAACCTCCCATTATTGCAATTTATCTTATATGTTTATTTTTGTTCATTTAACTGAATTGTGCCTAGGAAACTACTGAAATGTGAACATACATGCTTTTCCTCTTGTTTCTCTTCCTAAGTAGAATTCATTGCTTGCTCTGCTCCACATTCGGACCTGATTGAGATAATAGGAACTGGAAGAAGCTGAGGGTGGAGTGATTGATTTCCAGAGAAAGGGCACAGAAGTAGCTGTAGAAAAAAAATATTCTGAGTATAAGAGAGAAGGAGGTTAGAGATAGGAGAAGTGATGAAAGATTAGAGCTAGGGGAACCAGAGTCTTGGAAGAGATTTTTAAAACTTCTGGAAGTAATAGCTACTATGCTGAGTGCAATTTTGAGGGGGAAAGATATAGAAAAAAGATAATGAGGAAATTTGGCTTTGTGTTGTGTGACGAAATTTCTTTTTAAATATAGTTAGGAAAGAGATAACCTTCACGATGACTTCCACACTTTTTGGCCTACAGTATAAGTAAGTAGGCAAACATCTCTATCAAATTATAAAGGTCTTCAAAATACCCCCTCTTATTTAAAAGAATATTGTAGAGAAAACTGTGGTAACTTAATAATGCCCACTGAGGAAATAATGCAGTTTAGATCCCTGGGTGTATTAGATGGGGAAACAGAATTATAGTGTTAGGTGAGTTCATTCAAACAAAGTCAAAAGTAACTCCCGCAACAGGTCAGACTTTGTTTTTTTACCCAACTTCCCTGGAAATACAATTTCCTAATAAATTCTCCCAGAAGGAGAAAGGTTTTAGGGAGCCTATTGCCCTTCCCCACTAAGCAGAATTCATAAGGCCTTCTGGGGACTGAGTGGCTATCGTGTGTATCCTTAAACATTGGAGCCACAGCTAGAGGCCATGTGCTACCGTAAACAAGAGACATTCATGGTGAGGAGATGGTAGAGGAAGACCCTGAGCTGTTGTGAAAGCAGCCCCTCGAAGTTTACAGGTTGGCCAACCTGGGAAGAAGAGAAGTATCGGGAATTAAGTGAGATTCTGCAAGGCCCAGTTGATGCCTGTAATGTCCCCCAGGAGTGGCACAGACTTGTTAACAAATCCAGGACTCCCCGGGATTTGGGTAGGTGAAGGGACGCTAGCATTCATCTTAGTTATGGAGAAGAGCGACATCTGGTGGCACCCATGGAGAAGAAAGTGAACACTATCTTCACTTCTCAAGAGGCACAATGCAGTCAGATAGGCATACAATAGCAACCAGATAATCCTGGTAATGTATTTTCCATCAGGATTGTTACAAATTTCCAAAATGTAAAGTTTTCTAAAACAAATGTTGGCAGACATATCCGGGCTGAGTCAGACAATACCACCCCTAAGGGTGACAGAGAGAAGCCACGTGAAACCCGGTGAGAGCAAGATAATATCAAGGATGAGGATGAACTTTGAAGTGAGGGGACCCCAAGTGACTCTATTAGATTTTTAAAAACTCTTTAAAAAGATTAAAATAATTTCTCTGGGTAAAAGGTTGAAAGGGACAAAAACTAAAGTGCTAAGTATTCAGCATTTCCCTCTTCCTTAGCTTTTGTGGAAAATTTTTGTTTGCTCTGCTCAGTTGGGCTGATCAGTAGAATCTAAGGAGAGTGTCAGTGTGAGTTTTGGAGTGCATCTGAAGGTGGCTTGAAGACACACAAAAGACATTGTAGATACTTACGGTTAAATATTTCAGTAACATTGACAACAACAACCCCCCCAAAACAAAAAATAGTACTTAACAATGTAAGTTTATGTTAATGAAAATTTAACAAGTATTTTTAAAGGGGGAATTTTTATAGCTTAGTTAATTAAATTTCCTGGACATTTTCAACTGCATTTATAAATTTAATGCACTGGAATTTTTTTTTTGCCCGGTAAATTATCTAACAAAGTTTTTCATGTACTTAAGTAAGCACAAATAAAATAAATTGCACTTATAAATATGGTGATTATTAAGTTCTCTCCTCAATGATGATTTTACAAACTTAGTAAAATTCTCCTGTAACTTTCAACTTAAAATCACAATTGTTTTGGACAAATTTCCACTCAACCATCTAGTGATGTGGTTTATTTAATTGATCACCCAGGAAGTCAGCTCAAGCAAACAGATGGTTGTGCTATGATTCCTCTAAATCATAGAGACAGGGAGAATCCAGAGCATCATCGAGATGACCGGGTGGACTTCCACTCTGCCACTCATAATGCTTGCCCTATTTTACCCAAAGAAGTTTCCTATTAGAGGTTTGGAGCTCGGACTCAGTTATGCTGCTTGTTTCTCTAGAGGTCCCCTGGCTCCTGGGGTTGAATGCATCTGGCAAGTCAGTTGCTGATTGCATACCAATGAGTGTTCTTATAAACAGAGATAAGGTTTATGCTCTTATTGAATCTGGCTATTCTATGGATTCTATTCTTTTTGATATCAAGTAGAAAAATGAGAGCTTGTATAGATCATTAAATGAAGAGAAAAATGAGAACCACAATGAAGAGAAAAATAACACACAAGTTATCACTTCAAGATCATCAGATTTAGTCAATGGAATAGTAGGGAAAAAAGTGCTGTCTTCAAGAAAATATGCCAATAATTTAGAGTATTTGGGCCTGTTTCCTTAGAGTATAATAAAAATTCTTTCTCTGAAAATTTTTAGAGAATTATGTCCAAAACACATATGAGAGCTCAAATAAATATTGATATTTTTCTCTCCAAAAAATGCCCCCACAATTCTAAATCATTTACTTATTATACAATTTAAAAATGGGAATCTCATGGTTAATTTATTAAGTACTTCAACATCCAAATTATCTTAAAATTACAAATCTTTAAAACACTAAGTATACAAAGATCATTTCTCAACTAGTAGAGAAATATTTTTATTTATTTATTTATTTGTGTTTTATTTACTCTGTCATATCAATTCCTACTTCTCTCTTTATTGGACTAAATCCATTAAAGAAACAATTTTAGCATTTTGATGTAATTTGAAGCTACTAAATATTAGGAATTTGATTAATTGCTAGTTACAGAAACCTGAACAATGATGGCTTAAAAATGTTAGGAATTCATTTTTTCTTCACCAAAAAGATGTCTATTGCTGCAAAGATTGAATCTTCACAAAGAGGTTCAGAAAATCTAATTGGGTCACACAGGGTCCCTTCCACTTCAAGTTCTACCCTTCACCCATGGTATTACCTTCCTCCTCCTGAATTTGACATTTTTGTCTTTTTCGATACTCTTTTTCTTTTCTGTCATCCTTAGCACATGGCTTCCATCCTAAAGGTTGCCTCAAGGTTGCAGCCATGACATTCCTCTCTGAGTTAGGAAGAAGAATGGAAAGGCTTCCATGTTGAGTCAGCCTCATCCCCTCCTTTGAGGAGTTTCCCCAAAAGTACCATCTGACAACTTCTGCCTACATACGTTTGCCTAGAATGCGATCATGTGGCCACTCCAATCTGCAAGGGGGTGGGTGGGAAATCTGGATGTTTGTCTGGTCACATCGCTGCCCCCTGCTGTTACTAAAACAGGAGAGATTGAATGATGGGCAACCAGCAGTCTCTGCCAAACCCTGGAAAGCACCTTGGCTTTATGATGTGGGTGGACTGATATTGCATATAGAGCAGAGATTTTGGCTGAGGCGTGGGGTCTAGAGCTGCAGTCCTCTAGGGTTACTTTTCTCCAACTGTGAAAAAAAAATTGAACCTGTTTTATACAGTAGTCCCCTCATCTGCAGTTTCACTTTCTGTGGTTTCAGTTACCCCGGTCAACCATGGCTGGAAAATATTCATTGGAAAATTCCAGAAATAAACAATTCATAAGTTTTAAATTGCAGCGCCTTTCTGAGTAGCGTGATGAATTCTCATGCCTTTCCACTCCATCCTGCCTGGGACGCCTACGTCATTCACCTCACTTCCTCTCATCACCTAGGCATTGTATCATCTCACATCATCACAAGAAGAGGGGTGAGTACAGTTCAATAAGATGTTTTGAAAGAGAGACCACATTCACATAACTTTTATTACAGTACATCATTATAATTGTTCTATTTTATGATTAGTTATTGTTAATCTGTTACTGTACCTAATTTATGAATTGAACTTTATCATCAGTATGTACGTAAAGAAAAAACACAGTAAATATAGGGTTTGGTACTATCTGCAGTTTCAGGCATCCACTGGGGGTATTGTTATGTATCCCCCATGGATAAGGGGGTAGGGGCTACTGTAGTCTCCATGTCAGTAGAGACTTCAAATCCATGCCCTATAAATGGGATAGTTGTGCAACTCACTGTTCCTTAATTCAAATTACATCTTGACAAAATTTCAAGCCTGATTTGAGCCTATGACCACCCTCACCAATGGTCCCCCATCAGGCCTCTTTGACATTAGATTGGATTCAACCAATTGCATTCCAAATCCTCTTCATATTTTCAGCTGGCAGGAGCACGATTCTCAGAGATATTTATGTAGCATATGATAGTAATCAGTATATCTTACACGTCAGCTTCTGGATCTGAAGTCACAGCTGCTAGGGTCTTTCTAACGAAGAGAGGAGACTTGAAAGTGCACAAAGGCAAGATACAGAAGAAAGCTCTAGAAGGTGGGAGGAGGGGCAAGCGAAGTAAGGAGATTGGAATGAGTGAGATGAGGAAACTGGAGAATTGGAAAAAACAAAGAGTTTGTGGTGAGCAGATGCTATGATGAATGAACTTTGTCAAGAGAGATCGCTAAAGGAGAATTTTGGAATGTTTTACTGTGCTGTATGTTGCAATATCCATCACATCTTACCACTCCCCACTCTTGCCACCTCCTTAGGAGACAGTCTCTAAAGGCCTGTGTTACTGCTCAATATCTTGGGGGTTGAATTTCTGAATTTTTTGAAAGTGTCACCTTGCCAAAATGGATATTGAGAGACTGTAGAGACCCAATTTATTGGGGTTGAGTAGTGTCATGACTTGTGATACCCAACATCTGTTCTAGGGAATTCAGTGAGGACATGGTTGTGTGCGGGGACTCCATAAACCTCCAGAAAAGTTGTGGGAAATCCTAGCCTCATGTCTGCTTGATGGCCAGAGCTCCGGGCAACAACAGGCTGACAAAATTTTCCATTCTACCAAGGCATAGAAGTAGGTTAGAGATGGCTGTGTGGGGGCACCAAGGAACGAGCCTATCAGTCAACAAACATTTGCTGAGCATGTATTAGATTTGAGGTATTATTCTATACACTGAGAACAATGGTGAATAAGATAGATAGCACCCCTCCCTCTAGAGAGCTTATATTTAGTGAGCCTGAGGCAGCCCACCAATTCTCCTGCAGGGGCTACATTTGAGACAAGGAAGCAAATTGCATGGAATGATGATCTGAGCCCTATAGGAGTATGGACACCTTAAGGAATGCCACATGGACGGATGATCCTACCTGAAGGCCAAGTGGCATGATCTAGATATCTACATGGATAGACAGTGACTACTGAGGACCAGATCCCCAATATATGCCTTTCTGCACTGTGTCCTGCACACATCTGATCCTGGAATCATTCTCAGAGATAGGTGGGAGGGGGAAATATTGGGTCGAATGAGAAAACTCTGATAGAGCTTAAATTAATATAAATTGGCAAGATTAAAGTCTATTTATTTATTTGGCAGTAGGCTGAATGGAGACGAGAGATAGAAATTAAATTTAATCATAAAAATTATGACAAAATTATCATTGTTATGTACTTTAGTTTGTGGCTTATTATATTTTTATTCAGTACATCTCGTTACAAATCTAATTGAACAGGAATCATCTAGAAATCACTTTGGCATCAGTATGTTGCATGGTAATTAAGATTAGCATTTGGTTGGCTTTAAAATATACTCTAGGAGATATTGATGATCAGGATCATTAGAAGGTTTTCCATGTGATTTTGGATTGAATAAGTCTAGTATTAAAATAAATTCACTTTTGTGTTTCTGACAACTTAAGGATCACTGAAGATGTAAGAATGGAGTTTTAATTTTTCAGTGAAATTCAGGTAAACTGTAATAATAGAGTGAGGATTACATTTACAGGGAGTTTTAGCAGTAGTGTTATAACCAAGTGTAGGTGCGGGAAATGTCAATGATACCCTTGCTTTAGGATTGCTATCTTGATTTGAGTGTATATGAAACCATTGGCTTCAATTTAAGGCTAGGAATGATGAGTGGTGCTGGGCTTGGGCTCCATCAGGGTTTGCATTGAGAATAAAAGAGTCCAGATGCAGATGTTCACTTTATTGCCTCCTTGAGGATGTGCTGAGGCAAAGAGGGTCAAAAGACAGGATGTGGCATAATCAGATACCCAATAAATTGGGATCAAGTTGAGAGAGCAACTCAAGTTGCCTACCACGGGTTCAGGCTTAGAGAAGACCAGGAAATGGGCTGATAAAAAATGGAAATAGAAACAAGTCATGGGATAAGGGACTTCGGTGAGAAAGGGCTGGAGGAAAGGAAAGTGTTAGAAAGTTCAAGGAATGGGAAGCTGTGTTTAGAGGTTTGGATGGTGGCATTTAAGGTTTTAGAGGAGAAGCAGTTCTGGGCAATGACAAGGCTCAAGCCACTGGACTGGAAGAGATTGAATGTGAAAGTTTCAGAAGCTGAGGGGTTTAAGGAATTGAGAAGACGTTATCAGTAAGAGGCTTATCCAGATGAGGGAGATGGGGTGGGATGCAGGGGGTGGGGAAGCCCAAAGCTATGTGGAAATGGATAGCTGTCTGGAGACTGTTATTACCTGACACACATCAGAGGTTAGAAGGCTCTCTGCAGGGCACTCTAATAAAGGGTGAGCTCCAAGTCCTGCTTCTTTGGCATCAAAGTGAACACCTCACTCCCCATCTCCCTCCAGCCTATCTGAGTACATAGTTGCCAAAGTTCCACTTTACAGGAGCTCACCCTGGCCCACACCTGGGATGAAATGATGTTATTTATCCCTATTAATTTTTCTTTCTTTTGTTATATTATTGCCCCGCTTCCAGTAACCTAAAGGAGATGGAAGTCTTACAGAGTCCCCTAAGCACTTTTGCTTTCACCTGAATTTCCATGGATTGTGTATGTGAGTTATTAAGCCATAGCCTCCATGAGAGTAGGAAACCATACAAACTGTTCACCATTATGTTCTCAGTGCTTGGCATGCGATTGTTTTTTGAATCGGTTGTTAAACCAATGAATAAATGAATGATTGTATTGGCTGCCAAAGAACATCACTGAGCCTTTAGACCCACCAGAAATGCCAGCTCCTGGCTCTACTCATTGTCTTGTATGGGCTGATGGATAGAAGCTGTAGGGTCTTCAGGAGAAACAATTGCCAGGAAATAACTGTTCTGTCAATCTGGGCTTTGCATAATCAAAGGGAGATATAAGGAGCTAATAAGATAACAGTTCACTCAAGAGACTCAGAAGCATGATAATGGAATAGATTATTCAATCAAGAAGACTCTTTCCGGTCACTCTTGCTGCTGAGGGTAAGGTTCTTAATGTGCACCTATCTTACATAGGATGGCCTTTGGAACTAGGTGGACTGAGCCCACAGGTGAGAGTCACTGAGGTGCACTTCCTGGGTGGGAGAAGGTAAGGACTGACATTCTGAGATGGTTGCCAGAATGACTAGGGCTCTTGGGCTGCCTTTCTATAATAATTGATCTAGAAAACAAGATTCTGGTGGGTTGGGCTACTCTTTTCTGTGTACATCTGTAAACACTTGTAAATAACACCATTGATTCCCTTCTGTTGCTCTCATTTGTTTATCTGCCTCCCTCCCCCATAGTATCCAGGACTGAGAAGGAGCTCAAAATGAAGAGTAGATCCAGGACTTGGGGTTAAGGTACCATAAGCCCAGTCTTCTGGCATTTAGAATAGGTTTGTTCTGTAGGGTTCCTGAAGAGAGATAACAAGACCAATATATGAAAACTGTAGAAAAAAGTTTTTTCAACTCATGGTGAGAAAAGTCTGAAGATAGACTAGATTGTCCCAGAGATCATGAACTATCCGTACCTATAGGTGCTCAGTCACACAGCCTGCTAATAAATATTCCATTATTTCTGGTTGGTTGATTAATATTAATGATTCCTTTTTTGTGTCACTGGTCTCTAAACTGCAAAAACATTCTAATCACTGCCAGGAAAAAGATCCTAAAAGATCTTGAAATACCAGCAACAACCCTGTCAGTCTGGTGGCCCTTGTGGATGCTGAGGGACAGGCAGGACACCTGGGCTGTGGCCTCCCTCAGGGCACGACAAAGCCATAATGGCCTCTCATTCTTCAGGTACCTAAAATGAGAAACCCCAGAGGAAGGAGGACCAGTGACAGCAGCCAAAAGAATGGAGTCCACAGAGAGGAAACCCTGTAAGCCTGGCTATCCTGTCTGCATCCTGCCTGGCTGTCATGTCCTGTTGGAGTAAAACTGGCCCTGACTGTCTTTATGTCCCTGGTGTGCTCTGCCCTGGAAGTTCAACCTGTGTTTTTCTGGACTTTTCTGCAACCATTCTTACAAAGAGGCATTACAGTGCAGAGGCTAAGAGCATGTGCTTTGGAGGCAGGCGGACCTGTTACACTTCCAACTCAGTCCCTTAATAGCTATGTGACCTTGAGCAAGATACTTTGGCCCTTTGGAAGTAGTTTTGTTGACTGGGACTAATAACTTTTTTTTGTAGGATGATTAGTTTTCATTTTTGCATTTTATTAAATAAATATTTAACTAATTTAATCTTGCTTAATACACTTTCATGCTCCTCTTTGAAATGGGAAATCAAAAGTGACAGCAAAGCAAGTAGTTTACAGGATGACACCTCAGATCAGCACCAAGCAGAGGAGGTCAGCTTACTTCCTAATGCTAATTAGCCTTAATTAGTTCTTCTGTGCCCCAAAGCTGGTTCCCTGGGCCTTCCTGATCCTAAACCTAGTCCTTATGAAAGACATATTCCCATGTGAAAAAGCCCCTATTCTGGTAACATAAGAATGAATGGTTTAGTACAGGGTCCAGGGGAAGAGAGAGAGGAGCTGTCTGATGAGCCAGCCCTAGATTGGGAAGTTTCCCAGGGGTTACTGGACATTACTGCACTATGCTGCCTCACCATGGAACACATTATCCTAATGATGAAATAAGAGTTCTGTAACGAGTCACATGCACAATTTACACATGTGTGCTTCCTACTTAGCCAAGGGGATATTGTAGTCTCAAATTCCAACCCTTCCTCACCGAGCACATGATGATTTTCCTTAATCTGTGTGACCAAGGGAATGTTTTCTGTTCTATCCAGCTCAGATTTCTCTTCTTCAGGGGCTACAGATCCTCTTCTGAGTGTTCACACCATTCCCATTCCATGTGGTCTGGGAGCAGGTGTCAGTTTCCCCTTTTAAGTTCCCTAGTACTCTATAATTTACTGTAACATGTCACCTATTCTTTAAATGAGGTTGGAAATAGAATAAAGAGATGACAGTGGCATGAGGGGAGGGTTAAGAGAATATGGAAGGAGAAGAAGGAAAAGGAAGAGAAGACTGGAGATATTCTCTGTCACACCTCTCACTCAGTGCTCTCAAAGCTAGTAATAAAACTTTAATCAAGTCTTACTGATGTAACCAGAAATATTCACTGATTTTCTCTTGTGTCCCAAACCCTGTTTGAGTCTCCCAGGAGGAGGAGGACAGGAGTTAGTGATGGGTGAAAGACAGTCTTTTCTATCAAGATATAAGCGTCGTATTAAAAGACAGTGTGTTTTGAATGCTACACTGTAAGTGTAACACTTTTAGAAAGACATTTTAAATTCATAACTCCTATTTTATTCTTGTAACTATTAGAGTATACATCCTTTATATATAGTTAATATTAATATTTTGCCTAATTCATAATTATATATAATAATATTAACAGATAAGCATTATAAATAATACAAATTATAGTAATTTGTATTATAAAACATTGTATTATTAACATTTTTAATAGTGTTGATATTTTAATATTAACCTTTGACACTTGAAAATATCAATAAGTTGTAACTAATAAGTAAGTTGGGTAAAATAATTTCTGTATGAAAATGGAAATAAGGGGAGAAAACTCTGTATAGATGTAGACAAAGGCACAGATATCTTATTTCTTGCAGGAGTAGAATCAAGAGTTAATTTCCGTGAGGCTGAAAAGAGATACACTGGGAAGAATTAAAATGTTTAATGGGGGACTGGCCTGGTGGCATAGTGGTTAAATTCGTGAGCTCTGCTTTGATGGTCCAGGGTTCACAGGTTCGGATCCCGGATGTGGACCTATGCACCTCTCATCAAGCTACGCTGAGGCAGGCGTCCCACATATAAAGTAGAGGAAGATGGGCACAGATGTTAGCTCAGGGCCAATCTTCCTCAGCTAAAAGAGGAGGATTGGCAACAGATGTTAGCTCAGGGCTAATCTTCCTCACAAAAAAAACCCACAAACGTTTAATGGGAACCTATTTGGTTTCATTTTTGTTGTGAGGGAGTAATGTAAATTTTCTAAGTTCTCTCGGATCTCCCTTATAAAATAGTTAGTAGCTTCTCTTTTGCTCAAAAATATGATTTTTCCTATGGTCGCAGTATGGGCAGAGGACCTAAGGTCTGGAAAAATAAGTGCTATGCCATTTTTACAGGACATGTTCAAAGATTGTGAAACCAAGGGGCTGAAATTTATAATCAAATCTGAAGTGCTGCAAACTTGAGTTAAGCCCTTTTTGGACTTCACTGATGTGGCAATATAGGAAGCTCCTGAATTTCCCTACTCCCATGGGCACACTGAATATATACACAAATCAATTCCCTCTGAGCTACACACAGGTCTGTTCCCTCTGATAGAAATCCAGAAACTAGTTGAGTGACTTCTACACATTCTACATCTAAGAAAATACCCACAATGAAACAGGTAAGAAAGGCCGAGACACACTCTCTCTCACAAAAGACCCACCCCTGGCACAGCACCTTACAATCAGGAGGAAACCTCCAACTCCCAGCTTCTCCCTGAGGAGTGAAGGGTTTGGACCACACATCTAGCACTCCAAATTTTATGGCTTCCTCCCAAATGATGGGCCCCTAAATCACCTAGCTCTGAGAGCCAATGGGGCCTGCATTCATGAGACCCATAGAAAACAAAGAAGCAGTTGTTAAATGGGTATGTGAACACTTTCCACAGCTCTCTCCCCCCACCCTAGGCTCAGTGCAGAAGGAACAGGCAAAAATTCCCATCTCCCAGTTTCTCCCTGGAAAGGATTCAACTGCCTGCTTTCCCAGCTGTTGCCTAAGTTCCAGCTTATAATCATCTTGCAAAGAGGATCTGACTGGAATCCTCCTGAGAGCCTGGAAAAGCTGGCAGGCATGTCCCCTGCCCTCTCCCCCTAGGTCATTCCAACAGTAAAACCCAGTTTCCAGCTTCTCTCTAGAAAGAGCTAGTTCACACTTCTAGTGCCCTGACTGACACAGCTACCACCCAAGGGATTGGCTCCCAAATCACCTAGCTCTCCTCCACAGCCCTGGGAGCTTCAGGACTTGGAATTCACAAATCCTCCAGGACCACACAAAACAAAGAGGTGGTTCTATTTGGGCACAGAAGCATTCACAGTGACCCTTCCCTCTGGCTTAGCCAGGCAAAAAACATCAAGCTCCCAGTTTCTCCCTGGTAGAGGCTGGACTGCATATATAGCATCCTAGCTTTCCCAGCTACTACCTGAAGGTCAGGCTTCCAATTAGTCTAGAGTGGAAATTTGAAAGGGCAGACAATTAGTAGTCCTCTGGGAATCTGACCAAGTGTATGGGCATTTCCCATGCCTTTGGGACATCAATGGGTCTTGGCATGCACTCATCTACCTCACTAAGAACAAAGATAGAAGCTTATACAATCACACAGGTTTGAGAGGCAACCAGGAGCTCAGGTCAGACTGATTGACAAGGTTCATCTCCTACATGAGGTCAGTCTGTCAAGACTGGGAGAAGTGGTTGTTATATCCAATGTGCAGAAACCAACATAGAGAGTCAAGAAAAATGAAGAAACAAAGTAATATGTTCCAAACAAAAGAACAAGATAAATCTCCAGAAACCAACTTTAATGAAATGGAAATAAGTGATTTACCTGATAGAAAGTTCAAAATAATAGTCATAAAAATGCTCACCCAGGGCAGGAAAGCAATGCATGAACAAAGTCAGAATTTCAACAAAGATATAGAAAATATAAAAAAGTTCCAAGCAGGACTCATAGAGGTGAGGAATGCAATAACTGAACTGAAAAAATTAATAGAGCAGATCAGCAGACTAGACCAAGCTGAAGAAAGGATCAGCAAACCGGAACAGAGGGCAGTGGAAATCATCCAATCAAGAACAAAAAGAAAAAAGAATGAAAAAGAGGGAAGATAACTTGAGGAACTTATGTGACACTATCAAGTAGATCATTATATGCATTGTAGGGGAGTAGAAAGAAAAGAGAGTGAGAAAGGAGTAGAAAGCTTATTCAGAGAAATAGTAGCTGAAAATATCCTAATGTGGGGAAAGAAAAAGGCATCCAGGTCCAGGAATCCTAAAGAATATCAAAAAAGATTAATTCAAAGAGACACACACTGAGACACACTATAAGTAAATTTTCAAAAGTTAAAGACAAAGAGAGAATCTTAAAAGCAGCAAGAGAAAAATGACTTTTTACATACAAGGGAACCCCCATAAGACTATCAATTGAAAGAAAAAACTGCCAACCAAGAATATTCCAGCTGGTGACGTTGTCCTTCATAACTGAAGGAGAGATAAAGAGTTTCCCAGGCAAATAAAAGCTAGTGATGAAGTAATTCATCACTAGACTGGCCTTACAAGAAATGTTAAAGAGAGTTCTACACCCAACATTGAAGCATCTAAATATATAATGCAAGTATCAACAGGTAGGAAGAGAGAATTAGACAGCAAAACAATAATCATAGAGGACTTCAATACTCCACTTTCAGCAATGGATAATCACCCAGTCAGAAAATCAATATGGAAACATTGGACTTAAATTATAGACTAGACCAGATGACCTAAGCAATATATACAGAACATTCCATTCAACAGCAGCAGAATACACATTCTTCTCAAGGGCACATAGGATGTTCTCCAATATAAATCATATATTAGGCCACAATATAAAAAGTGTTAAAGTTGGGAACATAGAAATCATATCAAGCATCTTTTCCAACCACAGTAGTATGAAACTAGAAAGCAGTTAAAAGGGAAAATTCACAAATTTTTTGGAAATTAAACTTGCTCCTGAGCCAATGAATCAAAGAAAAATAAAAAAGAAAATCAAGAAAATATTTTCAAACAAAAGAGAATGGAAACACAATATACCAAAACTTATGGGATGAAGCAAAAGCAGTTCTAAGAGGGAAGTTTATAGTGATAAATGCCTGTATGAAGAAAAGAGAAGGATCTCAAATAAACAACCTAACTTTACACCTCAAGGAACTAGAAAAAGAACAAACTGAGCCCAAAGTCAATAGAAGGAAAGAAATAACAAAGAGCAGAAATAAATGAACTAGAGATTAGAAAGGTGGTAGAAAAGATCAATGAAACTAAAAGCTGATTTTGTGAAAAGATAAACATAATTGAAAGAACTTTGGACTAAGAAAAAAAGACAAGACTCAAATAAATAAAATCAGAAAGAAAGAGGAAATGTTACAACTGATAACACAGAAATACTGAGGATCATAAAAATCTGCTATGAACAATTATATGCCAACAAATTACAAAACCTAGAAGAAATGAATAAATTCCTAAAACATACAACCCACAAGGACTGAGTCATGAAGAAACAGAAAACCTGAGGAGACCAATAATGATAGAAGAGATTGAATCAGTAGTCTAAAACCTCCCAACAAAGAAAAGTCCATGACCAGAAGGTTTCATTGGAAAATTCTACCAAACATCTGTAGAAGAATTAATACCAATCCTCCTCAAACTCTTCCAAAAGATTGATGAGGAGGAAACACTTCCAAATTCATTTTATAAGACCAGCATTACCCTGAGACTAAAGACTGACAAGTACACTACAAGAAAAGAAGATTACAGGTCAATATCCCTAATGAACATAGATGGAAAAACCCTCAACAAGATATTAGCAAACTGAATTTAACAGCACATTAAAGGGTCATAAACTATGATCAAGTGGGATTTATCCCTGGGATGCAAGGATAGCACAACATATGCAAATCAATAAATGTGATGCACTTCATTAACAAAATGAAGATTAAAATTCATGTGATCATTTCAATAGATGCAGAAAAAGCATTTGACAGAATTGGACATCTTTCATGTTAAAAACTCTCAACAAATTAGATATAGGTAGAAGGTACATCAACATAATAAAGGCCATAAATGTATGGCAAACTCACAGCTAACATCATACTCAACAGTGAAAAACTGAAGGCTTCTCCTTAAAATTAGGAACAAGACAAGAACGTCCACTCTCACCACTCCTTTTCAACATAGTACTAGAAGTCTAGCCAGAGCAATTAGGCAAGAAAAAGAAATAAAAGGCATCCAAATTGGAAAGGAAGAAGTAAAATTTCTCTCTTTGCAGATGACATAATCTTATATATAGAAAATTTTAGACTCCACCACAAAACTGTTAGAAATAATAAACAATTCAGTAAAATTGTATGGTAAAAAATCAACATACAAAAATTAGTTGTGTTTCTATACACTAACAATGAACTATTGGAAAGGGAAATTAAGAAAACAATCCCATTTACAATAGCATCAAAAAGTATAAAGCACTTAGAAATAAATTTAACGAAGTTGGTAAAAGATCTGTACACTAAAATCTATAAAATATTGATGAAAGAAATAGAAGAAGACATATAAATGAAAAGATGTTCTGTGTCCACTGAATGAAAGAATTAATATTGTTAAAATGTCCATGCTACCCAAAGCAATTTACAGATTTAATGCAATCTCTATCAAAATTCCAATGGCGTTTTCCACAGAAATAGAAAAAATATTCCTAAAATTTGTATGGAACCATAAAAGACTCCAAATATCAAAAACAATCTTGAGAAAGAATAAAGCTGGAGGCATCACACTTCCTAATTTCAAACTATACTACAAATCTATACTAATCAAAACAGTATGCTACTGGCATAAAACTGTCACATAGATCAATGGAACAGAATAGAGGGCCCAGAAATAAACCCATGTGTATATGGTCAATTAATTTTCATCAAAGGCACCAAGAATACACAACAGGAAAAGGACAGTCTATTCAACAAATGGTGTTGGGAAAACTGAACAGCAACATGCAAAAGAATGAACCAGGACTCCTATCTTACACCATACATAAAAATAAACTCAAAATGGTGAAAGACTTGAGCATAAGACCTGAAAACATGAAACTGGAAGAAAACATAAGGGAAAGCTTTTTGATATTGGTCTTTGTAATGACTTTTTGATTTGACACCAAAAGCAAAGGCAACAAAAGTGAAAATAAACAAGTGGGACTACATCCGACTAAAAAACTTCTGCAGAGCAAAGGAAGCCATCACCAAAATGAAAAGCCAGCCTATGGAATGGAGGAAAATATTTGCAAACCACATACCTGTTAAGTGGTTAATATCCAAAATATATGAGGAACACACACAACTCAATAGGAAAAAAACAACCCAATTGAAAAATGGGCAAAGGATCTGAATAGACATTTTCCCAAAGAGGTCATACAAATGGCAAACAGGTACATGAAAAGGTGGTCAACATCACTGGTCATCAGGGAAATGCAAATCAAAACCACAATGAGAGAGCACCTCACACCTGTTAGAACGTCTGTTATTAAATGGCAAGAGATTTTTGGTGAGATTGCTGGCAAGGATGTGGAGGAAAGAGAATCCTTGTGCACTGTCGATGGGAATGTAAACTGGTACAGCTACTATGGAAAACAGTATGGAGGTAATTAAAAATAGAATTACCATATGATCCAGCAATCCTACTTCTAGGTATATATCAAGAGAAATGAAATTAGTATCTTGAAGAGATTTCTGTACTCTCATGTTCATTATAGCATTATTCACGATAGCCAAGGTATGGAAACAGTCTAAGTGTCCATTGGTGGATGAATGGATAAAGAAAATTTGATAGGGGCCAGCTGGGTGGGGTAGTGGTTAAGTTTGCGTGCTCTGCTTTGGTGGCCTGGGGTTTGCCAGTTCTGATCCTGGGCATGGACCTGTGCACCTCTCATCAAGCCATGCTGAGGTGGTGTCCCACATAAAGCAACTAGAAGGGCCTGTAACTATGACATACAATTATCTACTGGGGCTTTGGGGAGAAAAACAAAAAGGAGGAAGATTGGCAACAGATGTTAGCTCAGGGCCAATCTTCTTCTTCAAAAAAGAAAATGTGATATGTGTGTATATATATGTGTATACACACACACACACATACACACTAGAATATTATTCAGCCTTAAAAAAGAAGTAAATCCCGCCATCTGTAATAGTATGGATAAAACTGGAGGGCGTTATGCTAAGTGAAATAAACCAGACAGAGAAAGACAAATACTTCATGGTATCATATGTGGAATTAACAAAAATTGAACTTGTAGAAACAGAGAGTAAAATGGTGGTTGCCAGAGGCTGAGGAGTGGAGGAAATGGGAAGAAGTTGGTACAAGGGCACAAACTTTCAGTTAGGATGAATAAGGTATGAGGCGCTAACATATAGCATGATGACTATAGTTGATAATACTCTATTACATAATTGAAATTTGCTAAGACTGTAAATCTTAAGCATTCTTACCAAAAGAAAAGGTAAATATGTGAGGTGATGGGTGTGTTACTTAACTCAATTGTGGAAATCCTTTCACAATGTATACATATTTCAAATTATCATACTGTATATTTTAAATATATTACAATTTTATTTGCCAATTTTACCTCTATAAAGCTGAAAAAAAGAAGATTGTGAAATTGATTACTGCTATCATTAGTGCATCTTACACATCTGGGCTTTATAAAACAATGCCAAGAATTCATTAAGTAATAAGGAATATGTAACAAGGAATTCATTTAAAAATATTTTCCAGTGTACTGTGTACTTTTTTCTATCTTCTCCTAAACAAACCAAAAGAAGGGTTCAGCAAATCCATCAGAAAATTCTACACATATCCACCGCGATTTGGAGGGCATTAGACTGGCACCTGGCTCACTTCTGTGAATGTCTAAAGGTTAGCAGCTGGCTGGAGCTCTGATGGGAATAGCTGATGCATTCAAATTTCAGCTGGGAAAGATGTGGTTTTCCAGGGTTTAATGTGGACCAGAATGGATCATCCTAAAGGTGACCCCACCCAGAGGATGCCTGAGAGAGCGAGGTGACATTTACAGAGGAAGTACGTAAGGAAGGCCCAGGAGCTGCGGTGGGACTTATAAGTAGTCAGTGGCGGAAGCATCGTCGCATCAGGAAACTGCAGGTGGATATTCATCTGGAGGAATCTCTGAAGAAGCTACAAAAGTGCAGCTAAAGAGGAAGAGGCAGCAAGTGGACCTGGGCCTCGTCCAAGGGGTGCCAGCCTCGTTATAACTGCCCACCTCCTCATTAGAAGACTTTGCCCTTTTCTGTTAACACTCCCATCCTGCCCATCCCCACTTCTTGAGGGACCCAAAATAGCAGCTAATGAGTCAGGGAAGAAGTAAAGCAAAAAAGAGAAGAGAAATGGATTGCATCTCCTCTTTCCTTGATACAGACTTTCAAGTAGGAATCAGCCCTGAGCTGAAAGGGGGATGAGGAAGAGGCTGTCAGATGAGAAGGTCAAGTTTTAGAATGGACCAGATTTATTCTTTTGTTCTCTTTTCTTTCTTTTTGTACTATCTGAGGAGAAGACTACTTATTGATACTTGCAAGTAATTGAGATTTCATTTGGTGGTGAAAGATAAAAAGACTCAACAAAGTTAAGAAAAATAAATAGATTTGACAAAGTGGGAAATAATAAAATTGCTTTCCATTTGCACCCTACCAAGTAATTTAATAAACTGAACTTTAATAAATTCAATAAAGCTATGCTCAGTAATGCTTTGTGAAGAGGAGGTTTACTTTGGAAATGAGGAGAGATGAGTAGTGTAAAATTGGGCGTTGGGAGAACAAAGCATACTGCGGACATGGCCACCATCCAGGTCATGGGATGATGATCATAGTGTGACTCCCGTTCAAAATAAAAATTCTGGTTTAGGCTAATAAATGTTTGTTTTGCAATCACATATGGTCGGACGTTTGGTGCATTACGTTGAGTCTTAACACCAGACATATGTGAAGGGTAAAGTAAAAATTTCATACCGCAACTCAGGTGTGCAAAGAATTTAAACTTTCCTTTTTATCTGTAACCAGTCACATCTTAATTTTGAGTTCTTGCCCTTGCTGATGTCATAAGAAAATTTAAACCTGCCAATTAAATATACCTCAGACTTGTCTGATTTTAAATAGTCCCTTTTCTTCTAATTCAGCCTCTTTTGCGTACATATTCAGTGAATTCAAAACTTAAACTCCCCAAAGGGCTGTTTTGTCCCTGTTCACAAAGGAACCCTCTTTGTTTTCCTTCCAAAGATGGTAGTTGGGAGTAGACGAGGGAGGCATGGGGAGTAGAGGAGCGAGGCTTGGGGGGTAGAGTAAGGATGTGTAGGGGGAGCTTATTCTCCTGGAGGTGACAGAAGGAGGGGCCTTTGGGCAGTGAGCTTCCTCTCTGTTCTCCTCAGTGCTTGAGTGGCTTGGTTTTATCCCTGTGGCTAATTCCATCTAGTCTTTCTGGCGTATTTCGCTGGCACCTACTGCCCATTTCTATGGTATGTACCGTTTACTTTAAATCACTGGCAGGAAGAAAGTGAAGTATGTTTTTTTTTTTTTCATACTCTGCAGCCTTTTCATCCCAACTCCAGGTGCTACCAGGGCACAGGTCTTCTCATCACCTCTGTGCACCTGCTGGAGCCCCCACGTCTCTGACGTGCACCGCTTAGGCCCATTTGTCTAGAAGCCTCCTCTCTACCTGCTGCCTTACAGATGCCATGATGGACACAGCAAGGACGTGGAGCATCTGGCCAGACCGTCACCTCCCTGAATGTTACTGTGAGTCAGGAATCTGTCTTAGACCAGGACCCCGGTGGGAGTCTGCTAAGAAAGATATACAGTCTCCAGACTCGGAGCCTGACCCAGACCTGAGGGTGGGTGGAGGTAAGGGGGATCTGAGGGGAGGAAAGGTGAACATCTTCCCCACCATGCCTCCTCCCTACCCTGATCTTATACTGTGTCTTACAGGTCAGAGTTCTCAGGTAGGAAGGGAGAGAGATTGGAAATGTTCACAAAATTCAGCTATTTTGTGTTTACAGGATAGATAAACTATACGCTTTTATTTCATAAGAGTGGGAAAAGTAGAGCAGGGGGGCAAAAGGAACTGCATTGAGTTTGAAGAACTTCTCAGAGGGTTACATGCTGAGAAGTTTTAAGCATCATGCTTTTCAGCCCATTACTGTCCTTCAGCTCAGGTCAGCAATGGTCCTGAGTTGCCTGCTCCTTCCTCTTCACACTCTCTAACACTGACATCCCCTTAGCCAGCACAGAGACTTAGGGTTACCTATCCAAACACACATTTTACTGCAGGTCCTGGGATATAACTGTACCGTAGTCACACCATTTTTCATCACTGTATGTTTAGTGCCTTGCCTGCAACACCTGGTATCTTAACATGCAGGATCAGTTGGTCTTGCTGGACCTTCCTGAGGTTGCAGAGTAAGGAGAGAAGTGCACTAACAGTGCTTATATGAGCTCATCGACCAGCAGAACTAGGGCCCTTCCCAACTCCAGAATGGCTCCACACATCCTTCCTTCTTCACATCCCTCAGGATCCAAATTTCTCTGGGCCCTTTCCTGTGACCCCAAGGACTAGCTTTGTATCAGATGCAGTCTTCATAAATCACATCTTTCTAGGTGGTCCCCAAAATAAGCACACAGACAATATTCTTTTTCACAGTTTTCATGCTGCAGGCTTTGATGGTATCTAACAACATAGTCACAGTGAAGCTTGGTAAGCACAGACTCATGAAAAAGAGAAGATAGGGCAGGATTCCCATTTACAGTTTCAAGGAGAAATCAAGAAATACAGGTTAGGTACAAAAGTAGTGAGATCTGTAAATCTGTGATGTTTATAACTTCTCTCTGACTTCTTTGTGTTTATTTCTACTTATTTCTTGGCAAATTGTAGCTAAATATGAAATAAAATAAAAAACAGTTTTCAGGGTCAGTGAGAACATTTCATCTGGCTACATAAAAGAGATGATTCCATTTGGCAAATTTAGTACATATCAGCAAAATTAATTCAACCATATTATGTACCAGGAACTACAGTAGGTAATATGAAGGAACAAAGACAAATGTAATACAGTATCTCCCCTCAAGGAGGTTACAGCTAGTGGGTGAGACTGATTCATAAGTGATAGATTATAATAAAAGAAATGTTGGGGGGGCCGGCCTGGTGGCGTAGTGGTTAAGTTCGCATGTTCTGCTTCTGCAGCCTGGGGTTTGTGGGTTTGGATCCCAGGCACAGACCTATGCACCGCTTATCAAGCCATGCTGTGGCAGGTGTGCCACATATAAAGTAGAGGAAGATGGGCAGAGATGCTACCTCAGGGCCAATCTTCCTCAGCAAAAGAGGAGGATTGGCAACAGACGTTAGCTCAGGGCTAAACTTCCTCACCAAAAAAAAAAAAAAAAAGAAAGAAATGTTGGAACACAGATTAAAAACATATGCAAGAAGAACAGAGAAAGATACAATTAAGTCTGATTGGAGGTTGTCCTTGAACGATAAGTAAAGTGGCAATAGGGGGAACATAAGCGCAGAGTGCTCCATACTAAGGGAAGAGCCTTATCAATATCATGCAAGGGCAGAAGCCTAAGTATGTTTAGGAATGAGGAGGTAAGCCATGTGACTCCAATGGAGGGTGTGTAAAAGAATGTGATGGGATAGGAGTCTAGAGAGACAAAGAGAGTTGAGGGTATAAGCCCTGTTGAGTCCTTGGGTAAGGAGTCTGTTCACTGATTTGTCATCATTTGGGAATGATGGAAAAGTTTAAAGAGGGAGTGGTGTGAATAAAGCCAGAAGATAACCCTGGCTGGCTTGAGAGGTGGGCCCAGGGGAGTAATATCCTTAGGGAATATTATAATAGTCTGGAGAGAGACAATGAGGACTTGAGTTGGAAAGCAACAGAGAGAATGATTTCAGTGAATCAACTGAACTGATTTCAAGAGAGCCAGAATGCCCTAGTTATAGCAAACTCATTCCCTCCACCAACGTAAAACCTGAAATTCCACTGTTGGGCTTCCATTCGTAGACTCAAACGAAGCAATAAATGCCAGATCTGGAAGGCATCTTTGAGATTATATTGAATTGACAGGTGGAAAAACTGAGAAGCCAAGAGAGGTCTACTGATTCTAAGTCAGGCACTGTGTTCACTGTTCCAGGGGCTCCTTTAGCTCAAGGGTGTAATCCTCAGAAGACAACAAGTGGTCCTGGGAGAGCTAACACTGTAAGCTATTTTTTGGTTACGTGTACCTCAGTGTAAATGAGTTTCAGTTTCCATTCTTTTCTGAGGCTTAGAGGCAGAGAAGTGCTCCCAGGGAGAGTGGGTGTACTAATTTCCTAGGGCTACCATAAGAAAGTACGACTACCTGGGTGACTTAAAACAACAGAAATTTATTTCCTGACTGGCAATAAATTGTGGAAGCTAGAAATCCAAAATCACGGTGTTGGCAGGGCCACAATCTCTCCAAAGCCTCTAGCGGATAATCTAGGGTCCTCCAGGGGATGCCTGCCTCTTCCAGAATCTGACAGCTCCGAGCATTCCTTGGCTTGTAGATGCATCACTCCAATCTCTGCCTCCATCCTCACAAGGCATTCTCCCTGTCTACCTCTGTCAAATCTCCCCTTTTTATAAGGACACCATTCATGCTGAACTAGGATCCACTCTAATGACCTCATCTTTACTTGACTACATCTGTAAAGACCCTATTTCCAAATAAGGTCACATTCACAGGTACTGTGGGTTAGGACCTTGACATATCTTTTTGGGGAGACGTAAGTCAACTCATAACACTGGGGCTCTGTAGACAAAATTGTCTGACTGTACGCTTTGTTTTTCAAGCTGGGAGCTAGAAGTTGGGACCCTGCACATCACTTATTCATGGAAGAAAATGTATGTGCCTGATTCACTCTCATGAGATACACTATCTTTGCAGGCCCACAGATGTCTGATCTGAAAGTCAGCATGGTTTTGGTGACAGCAAGCAAACAGTGAACACTGTCTTCTCTATTGGGTAACTGAGACTAGCAACAAGATTTACATGTCCTGCAATTAAACAAAGCAACTGGCTACTAGGGAAATCTTGGGAGAAATTTCTACCCAAAGAAATTCTAAACGTTTTCACCCCATTAGGGCATGATATGAATTGTAGATACAAGGGAGATAATGAGAATGTATGTGTGGCTGCTGGTAGCAACAGAGTAGTCCTTTTACCTCCTTCATATGGAAAACATTGCAAAGGCTCCGTGCTGCCTGCCCAGAGGTAATTCAGCAGCAATGTGGACTTCATATCTGACAAAATTCTGTCCAATCTTGGAGGCTCTGATATTAACAACCAGAGCTGCCAAAGTCCATTTAAGGCCTGAGTCTTACTCAGACTGAAGCATGCCAATGTAAGCTCAGGCTAGGATCCAGAGGTGAAGGCTCAGATCCAAAAGGCTGTTCCTAAGAACTGACCAGGTCCCCACCCACTCCAGTAGACTTCCTTCTTCTGGATCCCTGCCCCTGCAGTTGTGCTAAATCTTGAACCACTCTGGTCAAAACATTTCTGTCACAGTGAAAGAAACAGTAATGCAAATAGCTTATATTTGCAGAGCCCTTAACAGATGCCAGACACTGTTCTAAGAGCTCTACATGAATTAACTCATGTGAACCTTACAATATCCTCATGATGTGGGTAATTTTATCACCCTAAGATAAGCAAACCTGTGGAGTGACGAACAGACCATAATCAGATGGGAGAATTCCAAGCCTCCCAACAGGACCAAAGGGAAGATCCTTCCACATATTCAGATATTGGAGCTGGATGTGGGGGAAGAGGAAACAGGGGAAGAATAGGAGAGATTTTGAGAGCCCTCCTCATGGCTCATACATGACTATCTTTCACTCCTTTTAAGGGGACCAGATGGTGGCTCTTAGCATGTGAACCATCCCTGAAGGACTCTTGGTCTCTAGTTCAGGCCCTCTCTCTTCAAATGGAAACTGAAGGCCAGGGAGATGCAATGACATGGCAAAGGTCACATAATGCAGCCGGGGCAGAGTTGCCTCTAGAGCCCTGATCCTGATTCCTTCCAGCACATTGTGGTACCTTTCCCCCACACCCTGTTACACACCACAAAACTGTAAGTGGGTTTTCCCCAGCTTTGTATTAACTGCCCAATGTAATGGCCAGATTCTAATATAGAGGGGAGGGCACTGGGTCAGGGTGAATTGGTGTAGATTTGTGGGACAATGACCACCAATGTCTACTTCTGAGTATCTTCTCTGTGTATATTACAGTCTTCCTTCTACTCTGTTTCCTCTAAGGACATTGTATCAGATGTTAACAGCTACTGTATCGACATACTACTCTACTGTATGACCTTGAACAAGTTAGATGGTCTCTTTGGAACTCGGATTTTTCATTTTAAAATTGACAATACAACTGGCATATTGAACAAGCAGAACTCTTGAAGCTTCTCTCTGCTAAGGCCTGTTCAATAATCTCCACCAGTCAGATCTCTTACATGGATGACACATATATGGATCCTGGAACAAAATTCAAGCACTCTTTACTCCCACAAACTCTAGGAGAATAAAGCCCAGAGAGCAGAATTGTCTCAATAGCTCCACTCAATCTCAATCCATGATTAAAAACAAAACAAAAAACTCTCAGTAAACTAGAAATGAGAGAAAATTTCCTTAACCTGATAGAGGATAACTATGAAGAACGTGTAGTTAATGTACTAGGATCAGAAAGGGGTCAAAGTCTACTGTTACCACTTGAACCCTACATTGTATCATCTGCCCTAGCCAGTGCAATATGACAAGACAAAATGATAAAAGGCATACAAATTGGAAAAATAAAGAAAAGACTATTATTATCTGAAAATAATGTGATTATGTCCATAGAAAACCTAAGTGATCTACAAAAGGAAAAATACTACTAGAACTAATAATTTAATAAGACTAGAGGATTCAAGTTCAAAATACGAAGTCAATTGCCTTTTAATACACTAGGAAACAGAAAATAAAATTTCAAAACAACATCATTTACAGTAGCATCAAAATACATCAAATATCTAGTAAATGATCTAATGAAATATGTACAAAACTTCTACACTGAAAGCTATAAAGCATTCCTGAGATAAATTAAAGACCTAAATAAATGGAGAGTTACACCATGTCCATAGATGCGCAGGCTCAACACTGTTAAGATGTCCACTCTCCCTAAATAAATAGAAAATTGAGACATGTCACAGCCCTAGACATAAAATACAGTTCTGTAAAGCCTCTAGAAGAAAACATAGGAAGATATCTTGATGATCTAAGGTCTGCTTAGAGATTTCTCAGGACACAAAATACTCTAATGTTAAAAAACATTTAATAAATTGGACTTTATCAAAATGACTATCTTTTTTCTTTTAAAAAACACAATTGGGCCTGCCGGGTGGCCTAGCTGTTAAGTTTGCATGCTCCACTTCAGTGGCCCGGGGATCACTGGTTCAGATCCTGGGAGCAGACCTACTCACCGCTCATCAAGCCATGCTGAGGTGGTGTCCCATATGGAGCAACTATAAGGATGCACAACTGTGACATACAATTATCTACTGGGGCTTTGGGGAGAAAGAAGCAAAAAAGAAGGAAGATTGGCAACAGATGTTAGCTCAGGGCCAATCTTCCTCAAACAAAAAACCCCACAATTTTAAAGAAAGTGGAAAAATTGGAATAGGAAAAAATATTTGTAACTAGACTATGCAGAGAATTTCTACAAAACAATAAAAGATGAGCAATCCAAATAAAATTGGGCAAAACCTTTGAGGAGGTACTTCACAAAGAAGATATATGAATGGTCAACACACATGAAAAGGTGCTTAACATCATTAATCATCAGGGAAATGTGAACTAAGACCACAATAGAATATACAATAAGGTACCCACCAGAATGGCTGTAATTTAAAAAACTGACAATAAATATTGGTGACAATGTGGAGCAACTGGAACTCTCACACATTGCCAGTGATGGTACAAAATGGTACAATCACTTTGAAGGACTATTCGGCAATTTAAACATACATTACCCTGTGACCCGGGAATTCCCTTTCTAGATATTTATCCCATGTCTCATAAAAATATATGTCCTCAAAAAGACTTGTACAAGAATGCTTATACTGACCTATTCATAATAATCAAAAACTAGAAACTGTTCAAATGTTCATCAACAGGAGGATGAATAAATACATTGTAATATATTCATATAGTGGTGAAATACTCAGCAATTTAAAAAACACAAACTATTAATACATGCAAAAGCATGCATTATTCTCAAAAATATTATGTAATGAAACGAACTTAAACAAAAGAGAACATTCTATATGATTTCATTTAAATGATATCCAACATCAGGCAAAACTAATTGATAGTGGTAACAATCAAAAAGAGATTGCTTCAGGGTGAGGAATGTTTACTGGTCAGAAAGAGGTGTAAGGGAACTCCTTGAGGTGATATGTTGTATATTGGGGATAGGTGGATACATGAGTAGTTACAATTGTCAAAATACATCAAACTGAACATTTGAGATCTGTGCATTTTGTTGTTCACTAATAAGACTTCAATCGAAAGAAGTTGTTATAGATTCTTAATCACTAAAACAGAACTGTATTGATGTATGAATAAGTGTCACAAAATAGAAAATTGTTAAAAAAAATACATGTGAATTTAGTATATATTAAAGATATTAATGGGGGAAGATAGATTACTCAATTAATTAATTTGAGGACTGTAGTGTAGACCTAAAAAGAATGAAATTGGGTCTAAATCTTATAACTTACACCAGAAAAATGCCATGTATCTAAAAATTTAAATAAAAAAGTAAAATCATAAAATCGCTAAAAGAAACTTTAAAAGCATTCTTTTATAATCTATATGTAAAAAAGGTATTTCTAGCTAATATACAAAACTCTAAAGCCACAACATACTCTTTTAAATTTCTACAGGTAAAATACCACAATAAACAAAGCAAAAAAAGTGATGACAAATAGGAAAAATAAAAGAATTCTATTTATATCACCAAGCCTAAATTCCCTAATTTATAAAAGTTCTTAGAAATAAATAAGAAAAAGAGCAAATACCCCATCTAAAAATGAGTGGACGATATTTTGTTAGTTCTGCCTTCGTAACAAGTAAAGTCAAAATGTGAGTTATTTTTAAACACAAATATTTATTTTCTTGCTCACATGTGTAGGGGTCTGCCGGGTTTGCCTGCAGGATGAGCTGAACTTGGCTTGAGGATACAGACTGCCTTTAGGTCTGCTCTACATGTTTCTTATTCTCCTTGGACCAGCAGCTATACAGGGGTATGCCCTTCTCACGGTGGGTGACAGAGGTGTAAAATGGCCAGTGTAAACACATGATGTCCCTTAAGGCTTTGATTCAGAAACTGGTACACTGTCACTTCCATCCTGATTCCATCAGCCAAAACAAGTCACTTGACAAGCGCACCAGTGGGTGGAAAAATATATATTACCCAGTCTAATGGGAGTTAAAGAAAAGTCACAAGGCAAAAGCTGTGAATGTATAATTTTATTTCAGATCAGGATGGAGAATTGAGAGCAATGATCCAATTAACAACAAATAGTAACAGATAATTTAAAAAATAAAAATATCTGTGGCATTCAGCCTCACTCATATTAGGAGAAATGTAAATTAACCTAGACTGAAATATTATCAGATTTGCAAAGATAACACAATCTTTTGCTAAAACTGTGGAGAAAAGGGTATTGATTCCACAAATATTTACTTATCATTTCTTATGTACCAGGCACTGCTGTGGACACTGGGGATACGTTTGTCATCAACACAGATGTTAGAACTAATAAGCCAATTCAGTAAAGTTATAGTATACAAAATCAACATACAAAAATCAATTGCATTTCTATATTTAATAAACTGTCTGAAAATGTAATTGGGAAAGCAATCCAATTTATAATAATACCAAAAGGAATAAAATACCTAGAAATAAACGTAACTAAGGAGGTGAAAGACTTGTATACTGCCAACTACAAAACATTGATGAGATAAATTAAACAAAACACAAACAAATGGAAAGACATCCCATGTTCATGAATTGGAAGACTCAGTATGTTAAAATGTCCACACTACCCAAAGCAAGGTACAGATTCAGTGCAGTCCCTATCAGAATCCCAATCACACTTTTTACAGAAATAGAAAAAACAATTCTAAAATTTATATGGAATCACAAAAGACCACAAATTGCCAAAGCAATTTTGAGAAAGAAGAATAAAACTAGAGGCATCACACTTCCTAATTTCAAATTATATTATTAAAGCTACAGTAATTAAAACAATGTAGTGCTGGTGTGAAGACAGACATATAGACCAATGGAACAGAATAGAGAGACCAGAAATAAATCCACACATATACAGTCAACTGATCTCAACAAGGGTCCCAAGGATACACAATGGGAAAATGTTGGTCTCTTCAACAAATGGTGTTGGGAAAATTGGGTATGCACATGCAAAAGAATGAAATTGGACACTTATCTTAAACCATACACAAAAATCAACTCAAAATAGATGAAAGACTTAAACATAAGACCCCAAACTGTAAAACTCCTAGAAGAAAACAAAAGGGAAAATCTTCATGATGTTGATCTTGGCAATGATTTCATGGATATGACACCAAAAGCATAGGCAACAAGAACAAAAATAAGTAAATGGACTACATCAAACTGAAAAGTTTCAGTACAACAAAGAAATCTGCCAACAAAATGAAAAGGCAGCCTATGGAATGGGAGAAAATAGTTGCAAACCATATATTTGGTAAGGGGTTAATCACCAAAAAATATAAGGAAGCCCTACAACTTAAAAGTAAAAAACCCTAATAACCCAATTAAAACATGGAGGTTCCTCAAAAAATTTAAAATAGAACTATCATTTAATCCAGCAACCCACTTCTGAGAGTATATTGAAGGAATTGAAGTTAGGATCTCGAAGAGATATCTGCACTCCCATGTTCACTGCAGCATTATTCACAATAGCCAAGATAACGGAAACAACCTAAATGTCCATTGATAGATGACTGGATAAAGAAAATTTGGTATATACATACAATGGAATGTTGTTCAGCCTTGCAAAAGAAGGAAATTCTGCCCTTGTGACATCATGGATGGACAAGGAGAACATTATACTAAGTGAAATAGGCCACACACAGGAGAACAAATAATGCATATCCCACTTTTATGAGGAATCTAAGATAGTCAAACTCATTGAATCAAAGAGTAGAATAGTGGTTACTAGGGATTACAGGAAGGGGAAATAGAGAGGTGTCAGTCAAAGGGCACAAAGTTTTGGTTATGCAAGATGAATAAGTTCTGGAGATCTACTATATAACATAGGACCTATAGTTAACAATATTGTATTGTATACTTAACATTTTGCTAAGAGGCTAAATCTTATGTGCTCTTACCACAAAAGAAAAAAATGAATAAATAAAGTGGGCAGGAGAAAATTTTTGGAGGTGATGGATAAGTTTATGGCCTTTATGTGAATGGTTTCATGGGTATATACTTATCTCCAAACTTATCAAATTGTGTACATCGAGTATGTACAGGTTTTTTGTATGTCAGTCATACCTGAATAAAATGGTTTAAAACGTTTAAAACATAAAATGTGTTTTTGTGTGTGTGTGTGTGTGTGAGGAAGATTAGCCCTGAGCTAACATCCATTGCTAATCCTCCTCTTTTTTGCTGAGGAAGATTGGCCTCTGGGCTAACATCCATGCCCATCCTCCTCCACTTTATATGGGAGGCTGCCACAGCATGGCTTTGACAAATAGTGCATTGGTCCGTGCCTGGGATCCAAACCCCAGGCTGTTGATGCAGAGCACGTGAACTTAACTGTTGTGCCATCGGGCCGGCCCCTCTTTCATTCTTTAAGACAAAAAAGAATGGTGTAAACATACAGAAGAGTCTGGAAGAAGTGGAATTCAGATAGGATTAAAACAGAAAGTATTCTATTGATGAAACTGATTAGGGAGAAACACTATTTTCTCAGCAAGGAATGACTGGAATTAAGCACCAGAAACTACTGCATCATATTCTTAGTTACTGAGAAGCATATTTGGGTTATTGTATATACATTTTATTATAGAGCATTGATTTAGCCACTTGTATTCAATTCTTTCATTGGAGAGGCAAGATATTTCCATAAGACACGACAACAACATGTAATATATCTCAATCCTCAAGAAGATCCCTGTTTGCTCTTTTTTTTTTTTTCTTATGGGCCCCTCTATTAACAGTTAACTCTGGAGTAACCAGAACAGAGCTTTTTAAACATGAGAATGATTGTCTCACAGAAGGTCTAAATTTAGAAAAAAGTCATCTGGAAACCCACTTGGGGGCACAGAAGGGGCTTTGGCAATTAAAATTGGTAGTCTATATACACCATGACCCAGTGGGGTTTATACCAAGAATTTGAGGATGGTTTGATATTGGACAATATGTTCACGTAATTCACCATAATAATAGGTTTAAGGAAATAAATATGAATACCTTCACAGATGCTGAAAAAATCTCAAATGAAATTCAACATTCATTCTTCGTAGAAATCTCTTGAGAAAATAAGGATTTATGGATACTTCTTTAACCTGTTAAAATACATACCTAAATTCTAAGGCCAGGACCTTATTTAATGGAGAAACATTAGAAGTAATCCCACTAAAGTCAGAAACAAAGCAAGAATGCCCACTATTTCCACCTATTTAAAATTGTTCTGGAGGTATTATCCAATGCAGTTCAAATAGAGGAAACAGAGGTAAAAGAAGAAAATAAGAAACAAAATTATTGATATTTATAGATAAATTTATAGTGTATCTGAAAACACTGGAGAATAAATGATAAAACTAACTCAAACAATAAAATCATTCAAGAAGGTAGTAAGATATAAAATTAATCTGAAAATCGATCACATTTATATACCTAAATAATGACAATTTGTTAGAATTATGTTAGAAGAAATAATAGACGGAAAAAATTTAAACAGCAATAACATGAAATACTTAGGAATTAATAGGAAGTGTTCAAAATCTATATGAACAAAAGTCTAAAACACTCCTGAAGTCACAAAAGTAGACTTGACCAAGTGGGAAGACATCCTTATACTTGGTTAGGATGTCTTGTCACTGAGCTAGGCTAGCAGATACTGAAGTGTATATGGGGAGAGGGGAGGACCCTTGCTTACAGTAGAATGACAAATGCCAAGTGGCAAACGTCGGGGGAGTGCCGGAGTTGGAAAGTCACCATTTTGTTACCATGATGGTAAAGATTGTTTCAGGCAACCAATGGAGTAAATCTAGGGTGAAATTTTGATATGGGGAGCAGAATACTTGCTTGGTCTTAAAGTGTCTCCCCATAAACTGCATATTAAGTGCAAGGGGGAAATGTTACTTTAGAGGTAAGAAATTAGGGAACATTTTGACCGGATGATGAAAATTGACATCATCAGTGAGGGACAGATGACCATCGTGAGACTCAACGTGTGGTATTCTGAGGATACAGCATCACTTATGTAGTTTTCTGGCTGGGAATTCATGTGAAACAGACAGATCCAAAACAAGAAATATTCATTTTTTTTTTGATGAGGAAGATTGGCCCTGAGCTAACATCTGGGCCCATCTTCCTCCATTTTGTACGTGGGACGCCGCCACAGCGTGGCTTGAGGAGTGGTGTGTAGGTCCACACCTGGGATCCAAACCCATGAACCCTGAAGCAGAGAGTGCGAATGTAACCACTATGCCACTGGGCTGACACCTGAGAAATATTCTTAAAAAAAAAGAAAGAAACGAGGCAAGTGAACAATAGTTCCTTAAAAGTGCCCATGATATGAAAAAGGAAAAAAAAAGCTGTAGAAATATTCCAGAGTGAAGGAGACTAAGCAGACATAACAGTTAAATGACTATAGACTGCATCTCCCACTGAATCCTGGAGGGGAAAAATGCTATAAAACACATTATTGGGTCTGTTAATAAAATTACAACACCAGCAATAGATTAGATAGTTGTCATCTCTTTATTCTACGTCCAGTTTTTTTTTCAAGAAGAGATGGCATATTTCAGCTGATAAAAGAGAAGTGAGGATCCTGAGAAAAAGAAACAGACACCCCTGAACACACAACTTGGAACAAACTATGTGGACATACAGAAGAGGACCCATAGACCCTGAAGAGGAGAAGTCAGGACTGGAGAAAACAGAAACACTTCTCTTGGTCACAGAGACCAAGGAAAATCACCATGTCTGGGTGGGAACTGATTGGAGTTGAACATCAGATTTGAGAGCACAATATTCCTAAGACTAAGTATGAATCACACATGAGTAAATTGTGCATGTGACTCGTTACAGAACTCTTATTTCACCATTAGGTTAATGTGTTCCGTGGTGAGGCAGCATAGTGCAGTGATGTCCAGTAACCCCTGGGAAACTTCCCAATCTGGGACCAACTCCTCAGACAGCTCCTCTTGCTGTCTTCCCCTGGGCCCTGTCCTGAACCACTTATTCTTACGTTACCAGAATAGGGGCTTTTCAACATGGGAATGTGTCTCTCATAAGGACTAGGTTTAGGATCAGGGATGTGCAGGGAACTAGCTTTGGGACACAGAAGAACGAATTAAGGCTAATTAGCATTAGGAAGTAAGCTGGCCACCTCTGCTTGGTGCTGATCTAAGGAGTCATCCTGTAAACTACTTGCTTTGCTGTCACTTTTGATTTCCCATTTGAAAGAGGAACATGAAAGTAGATTAAGCAAGATTAAATTAGTTAAATATTTAATAAAAGGCAGAAATGAAAACTGGTTATTCTAGCAAGAAAGTTATAAATCATGTTCAACAAAATCATGCCAAAGGGTCAAAGTATCTTGCTCAAGGTCACATGGCTATTAAGTGGAATTGTAACAGGTCCATCTGCCTCCAAAGCACACGCTCTTAGCCTCTCCACTGTACTGCCTCTTTGTAATGATGGTTCCAGAAAAGTCCAGAAAAACACAAGTTGAACTTCCAGGGCAAAGCACACCAGGACATAGTTTTACTGGACAGCCAGGGCCAATTTTACTCCCAGCAGGACATGGACAGCCAGGCAGGATACAGACAGGGCAGCCAGGTTCAGGGTTTCCTCCCTGTGGACTCCACTCTTTTGGCTGCTATCACTGGTCCTCCTTCCTCTTGGATTTCTGGTGCCTGAAGAATGAGAGGCCATTAAGTCTTTGTTGTACCCTAAGGGAGGCCACAGCCCAAGTGTCTTGCCTGCCCCTCAGCATCCACAAGGGCCCCAAGGCTGACAGGGTTGCTGCTGGTATTTTAACGAGTCTTTAGGATCTTTTTCATGACTATGTTTAGGTTTTTTTTGCAATTTTGAGACTCAGTGACAAAAAAATTAATAATAATCAACCAACTATAAATAATCTAATATCTATTAACAGGCCATATGACTAAACACCTACAGTTATAGTTCATGTTCTCCGGGACAAACTATTCTGTCTTTATATTTTTCCTCATGATAAGTTGGAAAAAAATAATTTCTGGTATTACCCATATTACCCCTTGTTATCTCCTCAGGGACTCCACAAAACAATTTTATTATAAATGCCAGAAGACTGTGTTTATGCTCCCTCGACCCCTAGTCCTGGATCTATTCCCCATTTTGAGCTCCTTCTCCATCCTGGACACTATGGGGGATGGAGGCAGGTAAACAAATGAGAGCAACAGAAGGGAATCAATGGTGTTATTTACAGGTATTTGCAGATGTACACAGGAAACAGCAGCCAAACCCACCAGAATCCTATTTTCTAGATCAATTATTATAGAAGGGCAGCCCAAGAGCCCTAATCATTCTGGCAACCATCTCAGAATGTCAGTCCTTACCTTCTCCCACCCAGGAAGCACACCACGGTGACTCTCACCAGTGCGCTCAGTCCTACCCAGTTCCAAGGCCAATTTTATGTAAGATAGGTGCAGTCACAGTAAAAGTCACAGTAAAAGTGACTGGAATGAGTCTTCCTGGAAAAATGATCTATCCCATTATTATGGTGGCAGACCCCTGATTGACTCAGTATCCTATTAGCTCTTCAGATCTTCCTTTGATTATGCAAACCCCAGATGGACAGAACACATATTTCCTAACAGTTTTCCTCTTGGAGACCTTATGTCCTGTATCCCCCAGCTCATACAAGACAATATGGACATAATGGACAAGAGATGGTGTTCTGATGGTTGAAAGACTCAGTGATGCTCTTTCGCTGCCAATGCAATCATTCATTCATTCACAGAGTCAACAATCATTTATTGCGTGCCAAGCACTGGGAATAACTCAGAGGGAACAACTCAGATGCTTTCCTACTCTTACAGAGATCACTAATAACTGACACACTCAATTATTTGTCAGATGGGTTTCACCTTGATTCCAAACTAGCAGAACATGTAGCTCATCCTTTATTAGAGTACCCCACAGAATGCCTTCTATGCTCTTATGTGTGTTATATATTGATGTCCTCTAGACATTTTTCTACTTTTGCACAGCTTTGGACTTCCCCATCTCCTGCGTCCCACCCCATCTCCCTCATCTGGATAAATCTCTTCTCAATTCCCTAAACAGCTCAGCTTCTGAAACTCCCACCTTCACTCTCTTTTAGTCCCCTGACTTGGGACTTGTCATTGCCCTGAACTGCTTCTCCTCTAAAACCGTAAACACTCCTCTCCAAATCTCTGAACAACTTCCCATCCCTTGAACTTTCGAACACTTTCCTTTCCCCCAGCCCGTCCTCAGTGAGATCCCCTTTCCTACAACTTATTGCTGCTTCCACTTTTTACCAGACCATTTCCTCATCTTCTCTAAGTCTTGAAGGCTGTTTGAGTTGCTCTCTCAGCTTGAAACCCTGGCTTTATTATCCTCCCAACATACTTTCCTTACAAGTCTCCAACTCTGAGTCAGTCAGGCTGATCATCTCACACTCAGCCCTCTGACTGCTGCTTGAGGGGACCTCACAATTGGGCATACTGGTGCCACTTACAAATGCAGGTTTTCAACTCACTGCTGAAAAATAGTCACATTACTTCTCTTTATCCAGGTCTCTTTTCCTCTCAGTGATTAATTCAGGCCTTTACCATTTTTCAGAAGCTCCCAGTCCAATCCAGCCTCCTCGGCTCCTGTTAAGCACCTTATCCCCCATTTCACTCCCAAAACGCTGATATTAGGAGGTGTCATCTTCTGCTTTCCACCTATAATCACCGACATTTATCTTTATTCACTCTGTGTGAT
Source organism: Tapirus indicus (assembly GCA_031878705.1). Taxonomy (NCBI): domain Eukaryota; kingdom Metazoa; phylum Chordata; class Mammalia; order Perissodactyla; family Tapiridae; genus Tapirus; species Tapirus indicus. Next base: position 58,399,987 of record CM062922.1, on the reverse strand, counting down.
ATTTTTCCCTTCCAGAAATCTGGGGATCATCTTAAACCACTAATTACCCCTCATGTTCACATCCAAAGAGCAAAGCCTTCTTATAGATTCTACAACTAATTCTCTCTCATGCTCATTTCCTCCCCTCAACACCCCTTGCCACCCTATCAGTTCAGACCCTCCTCTGCTCTCTCTGGACTGGTGCAGTGGTCTCTTCATGAGTCTCCCTGGCTCCAGACTTCTCACATTCCAATTCCTCCTCCACAGTGCAGTCAGAACACACACTCTAAAATGCATAACGTCCTTCAATGGCTTCTTGTGCCCTTGGGATAATGCCCTTCTGATTGAAAAACTTCCTTTTCCTTTCTTCGTGTTCTTGACTCTGTCAATAAAATACTATATTGAGGAGAAAGCTTTTGTCTTTATTTTTTCTCTCCTTTTCTTTTACTTGATTTTCCACATGACAGGGGGAGAAATATATCTTAATCTTGAGGCCTGAGCTCTCTGGTGGATTTGTCTGCCCAGAGGCTGCATGAAGTCTTTTCTTCTCCGAGTAAACTCAACAGGGCAGGTCTGGCTCTAATGCAGCTTCATCAACAATAAAGCTGATGTTTTGAGCATTTTCTGAATTCTGTGTGATCATTTCAGAATCTGGAGAGGGAAGGATGTGAGTAATTCACATTTGCAAACCCTCCATCATCTGGATCCCATTGATACCTTCGTATCATCCAGTGTCTGCACCTTTCAACAACAATAGCTCCTGACACCTGACCAACAAGCAGGCTGTGATCCAGCCATTCCAAACTACCTGCTGTTGCTTAAATGGAGAATGCTAGTTCATTTGTCTGTGTGTGCATAGCAAAGCCTTTTCCCATTCTGATTCTCCATTCTACTCATCCTTTAACTCCTGCTCAAACTTCGTAATCTCTGTGAAGTCTCTGATTAGCCCTAAGTAGAGGTAACCATTTCCTCCATTGGGTTCCCAAAGTTTCTTATACTTGCCTCTCCTGCATTTGTTTTCACATGCTATTAAAATTATTAGACCATCTCCTTTTAGAGCGCCAAAGTATCCCTTATTCATCAAAGTACTCTCTCCACCCATCATGTTCACCTGGCACTCATTGCTGCTGAAAACTTTTTACTGAATACAATAATAAGAAAATGAAGAAATACAGGATTATAAATGAATGCCTATAATGAGCAAGCTTTATGAGGAGTGACCTGAATATAACAAAGAAGCTAAGATGGTTCATTGTAGAGGAAAAATCACCCCACTTGAAACAGTAGGGAGTGATGTTAATATATGTGGTTGAGTACTTGAGTGGTTTGGAATTGAATGGCTCTGAAGCATAGTTATACTTAATAGCAAGGTGGGGGGCCTGGGAACACTGAGGGTCTTGCTGCTCAATTTCTGTCCATCATATGTTAGACTTAAGAATGACTTGATTTCATTACCACAGGGGCTTGTTTCTGCTCAGCTTCCAAAGATGGGCATTAACCAGGACAAGCACTGAAAAAGAGCAGATCCATGTACTAGGCCCTCTGCTTAGCACTGGAAAAGCTGGTTTGAAGAAAATAAAGCCAGCCCTAGATGCAGAGATTGACATCTTGACTCTGGATTGTGGTCTTGACATTGGATTACGGTGCTACCAAGGGCAACTCTGGATTTATTCCATGGTCTCTGGTTTCTATATTCTCTAGGCAATTCCATCTGGAGTGGAGGAATCAAAATTGGCCTATTGCCCCCATGAACCATACATAGAGGTCAAGCATTGCCTGATCTTCTAATCTGAAATGGCCCCATTCTTGGTACCTGCCTTTCCTTGTGGGAGCTCTTTCCCCTATTTACATAGTGAAGGGACTGAAGCAGAAATGGATGGAGCTGGAATTATAGCAGAACTAAATCATAACCACTTGGGGTTTTCTGTTGTTTTCTTTTGTTTTCAGCATCTTTCTGCCAGTTCCAGCCACCTCCCTTCCTCTGGGCATATGCTGAGTTCAGCAAGTCCAACTGTATTAGTTCTGCCTCCTGAACCCATTGGTTTCTGGTCATCTGATAAGGCTTCTGCTGCAGACAGGACCTGCCTCCCTCCCTCCTCTCAGCACACTTGCAGCCAAAGTTGAATATTGCTGCTCTGGGGCCTCCTTCCAGCCTTAAATTTCAGCTCATCATCTTCAGCTGCCTGGGTCATGGCTCTGCTATTCTCCTTGATCCTTGGTGAGTATCTCTGCCCCTGTTGGTTTAGGTTTCAGAGTACTCTGGAACTTTGAGCAGGAGAATCCTCTCCCTGCCCACCTGGTACAGATCCAGGTATCTTTCAAGGAGAGACTTCTCTCTGCCTTTTTTCTATATCTAGGAACTGTTCTAAACCCAAAAATGTCACTTAATCCGTATCCAATTTATAATCCACTTTACCAGATTTTTTTCTATTTCCCTATATTTGCACTGACAAATTTATAATAGTTTATTCCATTTCCCTTTTTACATTAATTTCCCTAAATGTACTGTTTATAAAAAGACAAATAAATGGACCATGGGTAGCAGCAGGTAGAGCAAGAAGAGGAAGTAGAACAGTAAGACAAACACCTTTATTGATCACATTGTTCAATTTCCTCTCAATTTTCGTATAATGTTTCGTATAATGTTTTCCCCAGTTTTTTATTACCGATATTAATTTAGAGTAAATGGGGATTTCAGAGTCAAAGAGATCCGAGTTTTAATCCTTGTTAGTTGATTTCTTAGCTGTCTGAATTTTTAAGTTACCATCTCTCTCTGAAATCTTGTTCTCATCTATGAAATGAAGGTAATATTATGTTGCGCAGAGGTTTGTTAAGAGCCTTTTCACAAGATAACTAACTTAGGGCATCTACAATGACTGCTAGTTCCTTCCCTAATCAGTCACATCCATTTTTTATTGTCTTGATGATGCAGTGCATCACTGAAGCCCACACTGGCTCAGTTGGGCACCTATGTGTTCTACGTAGGGTGCTGGCCATATTAAACGTCTATACGTTCCCTATATCACCTAACAGCTAGTCCCGCCCATCATGAACGTACTGTTGAATCTCCCAGGCTTACCTTCAGTCCCACCTCCTTCATGAAGCCTTTCTGGTCTCTGTTAGTTATCTACTCTGCTATAGAGCTTTCAAGTCACTTTTGGGTTATATCCCTTCACATATCAGGCTTGACACATTTAGTTTCCTTTGCATCTACTAATCTTTTGTGTTCTTTACTAGACATGTGGGGTGTTGTGTGTAACATAACCTTGAGTTTTAGACAGTTGAAGACAAGGTCTCCCTGAGTCTGGGACTATCCACACCCTGAAGATTAAGGGCATGGAGTTAGTAAGAAATTATTTGGAAACCAAAAGAAGAAAATATTCCGGGAGAAGCCACTGAAATGCTGTACTTGGATCTGCCTGAAAAGTTCTAGGCTGGAGGTCCAAAGATATTAGCTCCTTCAGAAATATCCCATAAGATGGGGGTGGGGGGATGATGAGTTCTACAGTTCAAAATGCCTAAGCCTCAGGGGCCAGTGACAGTCACAGGGCTCAGGACTCTACAGCATTAGAGGTAGTCTAATGAATAGAGAAGTTGATTCACATAGAGATCCTGTAGGAAGAAACTCTGATGTTTGGAAGATATGCCAGCAGGTGCTTCAACCTGGAGGTTTGGAACTAAATGTAGAACTTCTTTCTGACCTGTTGACAAGGGGTCAGCAAACTAGGGTCCACAAGCAAAGAATGATTTTTACATTTTTAAATGATGGGAAAAAACCAAAAGAAGAATAATATTTTGTGACACATGAAAATTATATGAAGTTTAAATTTCAGTGTCCATACATAAACGTTTATTGGAACATGGCCATCCTCATGCATTTACGTATATAGCTGCTTTCATGCTACGAGGGCAGGTTTGAGTAGTTGTAACAGGGGCCATATGGTCCATAAAGCCTAAAATATTTGTGGTCCGGTCCTCTACAGAAAAAGTTTCCTGGCCCTGATCTAAATGCAGTCCCAGTGAATACAGACAAATCCTGACCTTTTCTCCTACTCTCTGTGCTGCCTTCCGTGGCATCTTGACCTTCCCCCGCCAGTGCGTCTTCCTGGTGGCCTCCAGCATGTTTTCCTCTTGAGCCTAAAGGCTGTATCACCACACTTCTACTTCAGGCAGTAATCACCAATCAATCTAATTGACTAGAATAGAAAATCAAATCTATCCATACCTGGGGTAGAGCCAACATAAAATGTAAAGGGAACATGATGAGTCAGTTAATGGTGATAGAATTGGTCTTTGTGGTTCCTAGTCAGTGTCTATGTGTCCTTTGAGGCTGGTCATTCCGGAAGGAGAAGGTCCCAACAGGACTGACATTGGAGGCTCTGTATCTACCACTCTAACTGTCCCACAAAGTTTGGCAAAGGCTTTCAAGAGAGTTGCATTTTTTGAACAAAGGCTTGGAAATTGACTACATAATCTCACTCACTTCCTTCTTTTTTCCTCAGCCATTTGCACCGGACCTGGCCTCCTAGGTAAGATTTTTGGAGATCCTGAGAGGGAGGTCTTAAAGCTCTGGAGAGTGTAAATAACGAAGCTGCCTGGGTCACGGAGAGGGGAGATGGTTCAAGATAGCCCCAGTAGATTTCCTGTCTGGTTTCCCAAACCAATCACGCAGTCTAATGTGGGTGGATTTTCACCTCCAGAACCTGCAGGCAATTTGGGTGGTTTATGCTGTAGGTGGATCCCTTCCACCTTGCCCATTGTGGCCCGAGACTCTGGCCACCTCCAAGTGTCAGATGGCTTTGTTTCAGACTCAGAAGGAAACTCAACCCTTTGGGGGCATATTTGGGAAATAAACTTCCTTTTTCCCTGCAGTATTCTACCACTTCTTTGTCCCTCTGCGAGCCATAATGGCACCTTTGAACTAGAAATGCATCTGCTTCTGTGCGGCACATGGCTTCACCAGCAGAATTCAGGCTGGATTTCAGCCACCACTGATCACCTCTGCGAGTAGTCTGAGCAATGCACAAACTGCTCAAATGAGGAGAAAATGGGGCTGCAGAGACAGAACGAGTCTGTGCGAGAGGGAGGCTATGATGCTCCAAACTCAAGGGGATTGGTTGTGGATTTTCAGTTTCTTTTACATTGTCCCTTCAGTCTCCTCTTTCTCTTGATGGTAGAGGCTTTATCAGAGAGGGGAAGCTACAAAGTCTGCTATGGAGGCAGAGGATCCTACACCTTGCTGGGTGCAATTTGATTCCTTAAGGAGTGCTGCTTCTTGTTTCTCAGTGCAATACTGAGATTACTTGGTGTTTTTTCTCTGGCCTCCAGGGCTGTCCTTCACTGCTAGTGCAGCGGGACAACTGCTGTCTCTACAGCGTTCCCTCATATCAGGATGTTGCTCCTCCACACCTGGGTCCCTCTCTAAAGCCATCAGTTAATAAATTAGGCTGAAGACACTGCCTAGGACACAGCTGCCCTGATGAGCCCCTCTACTCTTCTCTCTAGCTTTCAACTCTTTTCTCAGCCCTTTTCTCCCCTCAGGCTGGATATCTTTTATAATTTCTGTGTGTTTCTTTCTTACATATTTCTTATTTCCCAGGAGGCATTCCAGTCCACCACTCCATGGAAAATGAAAACTCATTTAAAGTCAGAATTTTATAGTTCAGAATAAAATTTAAAAAACCTGGGAATGATCCTGATGGCTGATATTTCCTGGAGTACACAACACTCCCTGTCCAAACTCTAACCTTAGTTACAATGACCCAAAGTTATCTCCAGGTGACTCCTCTTGAATTACATATGTACTCTGCCGTATACATCTTAAACTTAGGTGTGCAAAAATGGACACTTCTCTTGGTTTTTTCTAGGTATATTTAAATTTCTATCTCCAGCCTCCATTCCTCATATTGCTTCCCCCCACAAACATTATGCAAGAAAAGTAGAGAAAGAAAACAAATGATCAAACCAAACATAAACCTCTCAGTGCAGTTTAAAATCAGCCAGGTCAGAGTTTTCTCACTCAACCACTTCTTCTGGACTTGCTTCCAAGTTCTAGGGAGTTTGTGCAGAGTTGAGATGAGGTAGACAGTGGGAAATCTGGTCCTCAGAACTTCTACTTCATTCATGCAGGCATCTCCATCATCCATGTGGCCCAAGTTGTCATAGGTTATACTGTTCCTATCCCAGTAGGCCACAGTCCACCAGTCCAACAGCGGCCCCTCCAGGTTCACCAGACCTCTCTCAGTCAGCTGCCCCACTCAAGGGGGCATGGAAAATTTAGCTCTTCTATATCATTATATCACTCTGGGGTTGTGGGAGACTTGGTGGGATTGCCTCAAGCCTATTAAATATAATCTCCTTGAGGGCAAAAATGCTGACTATCTTCTTCCTCATTGTTCCCTGAGTTCATAAAACTATACCTGGAATGTAGTATGTGCTCAAAAAACGTGTGTGGTTTGATGGGCTCTTCCCTGGTCTCCCTACAGAGGCATCTCCACTCTATGTCTATAACCTGGTGGAAGGGAGAGAATTTCTGTTAGCCTTTTCCACCCCCAGAGTTGTAGTTTAGAAGCACAAACAAGCCCTGCATTACTCAGAACTTATCTAGAGGCCCTGTGGAGCCTCCCTCCTATCCCCAATGCCTAGAATTTTCTAGACTAAGTATTGAGGTTCTGAAACTCTGAGGCTCTGACTCTTCCCTTGCCCAGTACTCTCTGTATTTCTTCTGAGTTGGGGTCTTGGACACGGGAAAATGTCATAGGAAGCAGCAAGGATGGGTAGGGGTAGATCATTGATATTGGGAGAGAGAGAGAGCCAGGTTGTTCAGCCCAAATTATATCGAGACACTCTGCCTCCACCTGGCTTCCACGCACAGAGACAGCATCATGAAGAAGAAAGAACACACCAGATAGTATCTCTACACTCATATTCTGACCTGAGGCTTCCACTATTGGACAGTGCAACAGTATGACCTTCACTTTCATGAGGATCATTTTCCTCATCTGTGAAATAGTGGGGTGGAGTTGACAATCCCTATAAGTCCTTCCAATTCTGACCGCCAGAGATTCTAAAAACTGCTGGATGTTCAACCAACCTCTTTCTCTTATCTTCAAACTCAAAAGCCAGCAGTCATATCTAGGTGTCTTGAAGTGGAATTTCTTGGTAGGGTATGATTAAGAGTATTGCAAAACAAGAACACAGGAATGGGGTCCTGAAGCTCTTCTCTCCTTCTCTTTTGATCCCTCGTTTCTCATGTCCCAACTTTTCACACCCTCTGTGAATGGTGGAAGAGTTCCAAGATGACTGAGTACATGCCTGCGTACTCTCTGGACTCCTCCCAGACCTCCAGCCAATTTTCCTTTTTTTGCAGAACCTTCACCCAGAGTGCGACTGGTGGGAGGCCGCCACCATTGCGAAGGGCGGGTGGAGGTGAAACAGGAAGGTCGCTGGGGTGCCGTGTGTGATGATGGCTGGGACCTGAAAGACGTGGCCGTGGTATGCCGAGAACTGGGCTGTGGACAAGCCAAGGGGACACCCAGTGCTAATTTATTTAAAAATTCAACAGAAAAAGAGCAAAAAATCATCATCCAAGATGTCAAGTGCAATGGGAGGGAAGACACACTGTCTCAGTGTGAGTATGAAGATGTTTTTGATTGCTCATATGATGAGGCTGCAGGAGCACGGTGTGAGAGTAAGTATGGCAGGTGGAGGACTATCTGCCAACTGTTCATACCCTACATGACCACTCTTGTTGTCTTTATTCCCCACTGTGGACCGTCACACAATGCCTAATTGGTTCCTTCTCCTTCACATCTCACACTTTATCAATAGTAGGTCCCTGGAGACAAACATTATCCTCACCTAGAACTGTTACTCCTACGTGGTTGTGCTAATACTTTTCTCTTAATTTTGATCTGTATGAGAACCTGTTCCTCTTCTTTACACACATAGAAACATGCACAGATCCATCAACCACTATATATTTGTTAAATCGTGTATCCTGTATTTGGAGCTTGGGGTGGAGTTATGGGGAAGCAGTAAACTTGCAAAGTATAAGGTATGCTTTTACAGTTCTCAAGGAGTCCAGCGTCTAGTTAGGTAGACAAGAGATGCTCATAGGAAACCAACACAATTGCAAATATATATGTATATTTGTAACCCACTCAGGCAGTTTTAAGTGGGTGGATTTTCCCCTCCAGAACCTGCAGGGAATTTGGGTCGTTTATGCTGCGAGTGGATCCCTCCCACCTTGCCCAGTGTGTCCCAAACTCTTGGCCACCTCCAAGTGTCAGATGGCTTTGTTTCAGACTCAGAAGGAACCTCTCTGCCTTGGGGGCATATTTGGGAAATAAACTTCCCTTTTCCTTGCAGGGTTCTACCACTTCTTGGTCCCTCTGCCAGCCATAATGGCACCTTTGAACTAGAAATGCATCTGCTTCTGTGCGGCACATGGCTTCACCAGCAGAATTCAGGCTGGATTTCAGCCACCACTGATCACCTCTGCGAGTAGTCTGAGCAACGCACAAACTGCTCAAATGAGGAGAAAATGGGGCTGCAGAGACAGAACGAGTCTGTGCGAGAGGAAGCCTATGATGGTCCAAACTCAAGGAGATTGGTTGTGGATTTTCAGTTTCTTTTACATTGTCCCTTCAGTCTACTCTTTCTCTTGATGGTAGAGGCTTTATCAGAGAGGGAAAGCTACAAATTCTGCTATGGAGGCAGAGGATCCTACACCTTGCTGGGTGCAATTTGATTCCTTAAGGGGTGCTGCTTCTTGGTTCTCAGTGCAAAACTGAGATTACTTGGTGTTTTTTTCTCTGGCCTCCAGGGCTGTCCTTCACTGCTAGTGCAGGGGGACAACTGCTGTCTCTACAGCATTCCCTCATATCAGGATGTTGCTCCTCCACACCTGGGTCCCTCTCTAAAGCCATCAGTTAATAAATTAGGCTGAAGACACTGCCTAGGACACAGCTGCCCTGATGAGCCCCTCTACTCTTCTCTCTAGCTTTCAACTCTTTTCTCAGCCCTTTTCTCCCCTCAGGCTGGATATCTTTTATAATTTCTGTGTGTTTCTTTTTTACATGTTTCTTATTTCCTAGGAGACATTCCAGTCCACCACTCCATGGAAAATGAAAACTCATTTAAAGTCAGAATTTTATAGTTCAGAATCAAATAAAAAATATCTGGGAATGATCCTGATGGCTGATATTTCCTGGAGTACACAACACTCCCTGTCCAAACTCTAACCTTAGTTACAATGACCCAAAGTTATCTCCAGGTGACTCCTCTTGAATTACATATGTACTCTGCCGTATACATCTTAAACTTAGGTGTGCAAAAATGGAAACTTATCTTGATTTTTTATAGGCATATTTAAATTTCTATCTCCAGCCTCCATTCCTCATATTGCTTCCCCCCACAAACATTATGCAAGAAAAGTAGAGAAAGAAAACAAATGATCAAACCAAACATAAACCTCTCAGTGCAGTTTAAAATCAGCCAGGTCAGAGTTTTCTCACTCAACCACTTCTTCTGGACTTGCTTCCAAGTTCTAGGGAGTTTGTGCAGAGTTGAGACGAGGTAGACAGTGGGAAATCTGGTCCTCAGAACTTCTACTTCATTCATGCAGGCATCTCCATCATCCATGTGGCCCAAGTTGTCATAGGTTATACTGTTCCTATCCCAGTAGGCCACAGTCCACCAGTCCAACTGTGGCCACTCAGGTGCACCCGACCTCTCTCAGTCAACTGCCCCACTTCAGGGAGGCATGGAAAATTTAGCTCTTCTATATCATTATATCACTCTGGGGTTGTGGGAGACTTGGTGGAATTGCCTCAAGCCTGTTAAATATAATCTCCTTGAGGGCAAAAGTGCTGACTATCTTCTTCCTCATTGTTCCCTGAGTTCATAAAACTATACCTGGAATGTAGTATGTGCTCAAAAAACGTGTGTGGTTTGATGGGCTCTTCCCTGGTCTCCCTACAGAGGCATCTCCACTCTATGTCTGTAACCTGGTGGAAGGAAGAGAATTTCTGTTAGCCTTTTCCACCCCCAGAGTTGTAGTTTAGAAGCACAAACAAGCCCTGCATTACTCAGAACTTATCTAGAGGCCCTGTGGAGCCTCCCTCCTATCCCCAATGCCTAGAATTTTCTAGACTAAGTATTGAGGTTCTGAAACTCTGAGGCTCTGACTCTTCCCTTGCCCAGTACTCTCTGTATTTCTTCTGAGTTGGGGTCTTGGACACGGGAAAATGTCATAGGAAGCAGCAAGGATGAGTAGGGGTGGATCATTGTCATTGGGAGTCAGGTTGTTCAGCCCAAATTATATCGAGACACACTGCCTCCACCTGGCTGCCATGCGAGAGACAGCATCATGAAGAAGAAAGAACACAACAGATAGCATCTCTACACTCATATTCTGACCTGAGGCTTCCACTATTGGACAGTGCAACAGTATGACCTTCACTTTCATGAGGATCATTTTCCTCATCTGTGAAATAGTGGGGTGGAGTTGACAATCCCTATAAGTCCTTCCAATTCTGACCGCCAGAGATTCTAAAAACTGCTGGATGTTCAACCAACCTCTTTCTCTTAACCTTCAAAGTCAAAAGCCAGCAGTCATATCTAGGTGTCTTGAAGTGGAATTTCTTGGTAGAGTATGATTAAGAGTATTGTAAAACCAGAACACAGGAATGGGGTCCTGAAGCTCTTCTCTCCTTCTCTTTTGATCCCTCGTTTCTCATGTCCCAACTTTTCACACCCTCTGTGAATGGTGGAAGAGTTCCAAGATGACTGAGTACATGCCTGCGTACTCTCTGGACTCCTCCCAGACCTCCAGCCAGTTTTCCTTTTTTTGCAGAACCTTCACCCAGAGTGCGACTGGTGGGAGGCCGCCACCATTGCGAAGGGCGGGTGGAGGTGGAACAGGAAGGTCGCTGGGGTGCCGTGTGTGATGATGGCTGGGACCTGAAAGACGTGGCCGTGGTATGCCGAGAACTGGGCTGTGGACAAGCCAAGGGGACACGCAGTGGTATTTTATATAAAAAATCAAAAGGAAAAGAGCAAAAAATCCTCATCCAAGGTGTGAAGTGCAATGGGATGGAAGATACACTGTCTCAGTGTGAGCATGAAGATGTTTTTGATTGCTCATATGATGACGTTGCAGAAGCATGGTGTGAGAGTAAGTATGGCAGGTGGAGGACTATCTGCCAACTGTTAATACCCTACGGGACCACCAGGGTTGTGTTTATTTCCCACTGTTGACTTTCACACAATGCCTAATTGGCTCCTTCTCCTTCACATCTCACACGTTGTCAATTGTGAGTCCCTGGATACAAACATTATCCTCTCCTAGAATTGTTATTCCTTCTTGGTTGAGCTAATGCTTTTCTTTTAATATAGATCTATGAGAGCCAGTTCCTCTTCTTTACACACATAGAAACATGCACAGATCCATCAACCACTATATGTTTGTTAAATCGTGTATCCTGTATTTGGAGCTTGGGGTGGAGTTATGGGGAAGAAATGAACTTGCAATGTATAAGGTATGCTTTTACAGTTCTCAAAGAGTCCAGTGTCTAGTTAGGTAGACAAGAGATGCTCATAGCAAACCAACACAATTACAAATATATATATATATATATTTGTAACCCACACAGTCAGTCTTATGTGGGTGGATTTTCCCCTCCAGAACCTGCAGGGAATTTGGGTGGTTTATCCTGTGAGTGGATCCCTCCCCCCTTGCCCATTGTGGCCCAAGACTCTAGGCCACCTCCAAGTGTCAGATGGCTTTGTTTCAGCCTCAGAAGGAACCTCCCTGCCTTGGGGGCATATTTGGGAAATAAACTTCCCTTTTCCTTGCAGGGTTCTACCTCTTCCTGGTCCCTCTGCCAGCCATAATGGCACCTTTGAACTAGAAATGCATCTGCTTCTGTGCGGCACATGGCTTCACCAGCAGAATTCAGGCTGGATTTCAGCCACCACTGATCACCTCTGCAAGTAGTCTGAGCAACGCACAAACTGCTCAAATGAGGAGAAAATGGGGCTGCAGAGACAGAACGAGTCTGTGCGAGAGGGAGGCTATGATGCTCCAAACTCAAGGGGATTGGTTGTGGATTTTCAGTTTCTTTTACATTGTCTCTTCAGTCCACTCTGTCTCTTGATGGTAGAGGCTTTATCAGAGAGGGGAAGCTACAAAGTCTGCTATGGAGGCAGAGGATCCTACACCTTGCTGGGTGCAATTTGACTCCTTAAGAAGTGCTGCTTTTCTTGGTTCTCAGTGCAACACTGAGATTACTTGGTGTTTTTTCTCTGGCCTCCAGGGCTGTCCTTCACTGCTGGTTCAGGGGGACAACTGCTGTCTTTACAGCATTCCCACATGTCAGGATATTGCTCCTCCACACCTGGGTCCCTCTCTAAAGCCATCAGTTAATAAATTAGGCTGAAGACACTGCCTAAGACACAGCTGCCCTGATGAGCCCCTCTACTCTTCTCTCTAGCTTTCAACTCTTTTCTCAGCCCTTTTCTCCCCTCAGGCTGGATATCTTTTATAATTTCTGTGTGGTTTTTTTTTTTACATGTTTCTTATTTCCCAGGAGGCATTCCAGTCCTCCACTCCATGGAAAATGAAAACTCATTTAAAGTCAGAATTTTATAGTTCAGAATAAAATTAAAAAACCTGGGAATGATCCTGATGGCCGATATTTCCTGGAGTACACAACACTCCCTGTCCAAACTCTAACCTTAGTTACAATGACCCAAAGTTATCTCCAGGTGACTCCTCTTGAATTACATTTGTACTCTGCCGTATACATCTTAAACTTAGGTGTGCAAAAATGGACATTTCTCTTGGTTTTTTCTAGGTATATTTAAATTTCTATCTCCAGCCTCCATTCCTCATATTGCTTCCCCCCACAAATATTATGCAAGAAAAGTAGAGAAAGAAAACAAATGATCAAACCAAACATAAACCTCTCAGTGCAGTTTAAAATCAGCCAGGTCAGAGTTTTCTCACTCAACCACTTCTTCTGGACTTGCTTCCAAGTTCTAGGGAGTTTGTGCAGAGTTGAGACGAGGTAGACAGTGGGAAATCTGGTCCTCAGAACTTCTACTTCATTCATGCAGGCATCTCCATCATCCATGTGGCCCAAGTTGTCATAGGTTATACTGTTCCTATCCCAGTAGGCCACAGTCCACCAGTCCAACTGTGGCCCTTCCAGGCGCACCAGACGTCTCTCAGTCAACTGCCCCACTTCAAGGAGGCATGGAAAATTTAGCTCTTCTATAACGTTATGTCACTGTGGGGTTGTGGGAGACTTGGTGGGATTGCCTCAAGCCTATTAAATATAATCTCCTTGAGGGCAAAAATGCTGACTATCTTCTTCCTCATTGTTCCCTGAGTTCATAAAACTATACCTGGAATGTAGTATGTGCTCAAAAAACGTGTGTGGTTTGATGGGCTCTTCCCTGGTCTCCCTACAGAGGCATCTCCACTCTATGTCTATAACCTGGTGGAAGGGAGAGAATTTCTGTTAGCCTTTTCCACCCCCAGAGTTGTAGTTTAGAAGCACAAACAAGCCCTGCATTACTCAGAACTTATCTAGAGGCCCTGTGGAGCCTCCCTCCTATCCCCAATGCCTAGAATTTTCTAGACTAAGTATTGAGGTTCTGAAACTCTGAGGCTCTGACTCTTCCCTTGCCCAGTACTCTCTGTATTTCTTCTGAGTTGGGGTCTTGGACACGGGAAAATGTCATAGGAAGCAGCAAGGATGGGTAGGGGTAGATCATTGATATTGGGAGAGAGAGAGAGCCAGGTTGTTCAGCCCAAATTATATCGAGACACTCTGCCTCCACCTGGCTTCCATGCACAGAGACAGCATCATGAAGAAGAAAGAACACACCAGATAGCATCTCTACACTCATATTCTGACCTGAGGCTTCCACTATTGGACAGTGCAACAGTATGACCTTCACTTTCATGAGGATCATTTTCCTCATCTGTGAAATAGTGGGGTGGAGTTGACAATCCCTATAAGTCCTTCCAATTCTGACCGCCAGAGATTCTAAAAACTGCTGGATGTTCAACCAACCTCTTTCTCTTAACCTTCAAAGTCAAAAGCCAGCAGTCATATCTAGGTGTCTTGAAGTGGAATTTCTTGGTAGGGTACGATTAAGAGTATTGCAAAACAAGAACACAGGGATGGGGTCCTGTAGCTCTTCTCTCCTTCTCTTTTGATCCCTCCTTTCATGCCCCAACTTTTCATACCCTCTATGAATAGTGGAGTAGTTCCAAGGTGACTGAGTACTCTTGGGACTCCTCCCAGACCTCCAGCCAATTTTCCTTTTTTTTTTTTTTTTTACAGAATCTTCACCCAGAGTGCGACTGGTGGGAGGCCGCCACCGCTGTGAAGGGCAGGTGGAGGTGGAACAGAAAGGGCACTGGGGTGCTGTGTGTCATCATGGCTGGGATATGAAAGACGTGGCCGTGGTATGCCAAGAACTGGGCTGTGGAAAAGCCAATGGGACACCCAGTGGTATTTTATATAAAAGTTCAACAGGAAAAGAGCAAGAAATCCTCATCCAAGATGTCAATTGCAATGGGATGGAAGATTCACTGTTTCACTGTGGGCATGAAGATATTTTTAATTGCTCATACTATAAGCCTGCAGGAGCACGGTGTGAGAGTGAGTATGGCAGGTGAAGGACTATCTGCCAACTGTTCATACCCTACATGACCACTCTTGTTGTCTTTATTCCCCACTGTGGACCGTCACACAATGCCTAATTGGCTCCTTCTCCTTCACATCTCACACTTTATCAATAGTAGTTCCCTGGAGACAAACATTATCCTCACCTAGAACTGTTACTCCTACGTGGTTGTGCTAATACTTTTCTCTTAATTTTGATCTGTATGAGAACCTGTTCCTCTTCTTTACACACATAGAAACATGCACAGATCCATCAACCACTATATATTTGTTAAATCGTGTATCCTGTATTTGGAGCTTGGGGTGGAGTTATGGGGAAGCAGTAAACTTGCAAAGTATAAGGTATGCTTTTACAGTTCTCAAGGAGTCCAGCGTCTAGTTAGGTAGACAAGAGATGCTCATAGCAAACCAACACAATTACAAATATATACATATGTTTGTAACCCACTCAGGCAGTCTTATGTGGGTAGATTTTCCCCTCCAGAACCTGCAGGGAATTTGGGTGGTTTATCCTGTGAGTGGATCCCTCCCCCCTTGCCCATTGTGGCCCAAGACTCTTGGCCACCTCCAAGTGTCAGATGGCTTTGTTTCAGCCTCAGAATGAACCTCCCTGCCTTGGGGGCATATTTGGGAAATAAACTTCCCTTTTCCCTGCAGGGTTCTACCTCTTCCTGGTCCCTCTGCCAGCCATAATGGCACCTTTGAACTAGAAATGCATCTGCTTCTGTGCGGCACATGGCTTCACCAGCAGAATTCAGGCTGGATTTCAGCCACCACTGATCACCTCTGCGAGTAGTCTGAGTAACGCACAAACTACTCAAATGAGGAGAAAATGGGGCTGCAGAGACAGAAGGAGTCTGTGGGAGAGGGAGGCTATGATGCTCCAAACTCAAGGGGATTGGTTGTGGATTTTCAGTTTCTTTTACATCGTCCCTTCAGTCTCCTCTTTCTCTTGATGGTAGAGGCTTTATCAGAGAGGGAAAGCTACAAATTCTGCTATGGAAGCAGAGGATCCTACACCTTGCTGAGTGCAATTTGATTCCTTAAGGGGTGCTGCTTCTTGGTTCTCAGTGCAACACTGAGAGGTTCTGAAACTCTGAGGCTCTGACTCTTCCCTTGCCCAGTACTCTCTGTATTTCTTCTGAGTTGGGGTCTTGGACAAGGGAAAATGTCATAGGAAGCAGCAAGAATGGGTAGGGGTAGATCATTGATATTGGGAGTCAGGTTGTTCAGCCCAAATTATATCAAGACACTCTGCCTCCATCTGGCTGCCATGCAGAGAGATAGCATCACGAAGAAGAAAGAACACAACAGATATTATCTCTAAACTCATGTTGTGACCTGGGGCTTCCACTATTGGACAGTGCAACAGTATGACCTTCACTTTCATGAGGATCATTTTCCTCATCTGTGAAATAGTGGGGTGGAGTTGACAATCCCTATAGGTCCTTCCAATTCTGACCGCCAGAGATTCTAAAAACTGCTGGATGTTCAACCAACCTCTTTCTCTTAACCTTCAAAGTCAAAAGCCAGCAGTCATATCTAGGTGTCTTGAAGTGGAATTTCTTGGTAGGGTACGATTAAGAGTATTGCAAAACCAAAACACAGGGTTGGGGTCCTGTAGCTCTTCTCTCCTTCTCTTTTGATCCCTCGTTTCTCATGCTCCAACTTTTCACACCATCTGTGAAGGGTGGAAGAGTTCCAAGATGACTGAGTACGTGCCTGCGTACTCTCTGGATTCCTCCCAGACCTCCAGCCAATTTTCCTTTTTTTGCAGAATCTTCACCCAGAGTGCGACTGGTGGGAGGCCGCCACCGCTGTGAAGGGCAGGTGGAGGTGGAACAGAAAGGTCACTGGGGTGCCGTGTGTCATCATGGCTGGGATATGAAAGACGTGGCCGTGGTATGCCGAGAATTGGGCTGTGGAGAAGCCAAGGGGACATCCAGTGGTATTTTATATAAAAATTCAAGAGAAAAAGAGCGAGAATTCCTCATCCAAGGTGTCAATTGCAATGGGACAGAAGATACACTGTTTCACTGTGAGCATGAAGATGCTTTTGATTGCTCATATGATGAGGCTGCAGGAGCACGGTGTGAGAGTGAGTATGGCGAAGGACTATCTGCCGACTGTTCATACCCTACCCACTCTTGTTGTCTTTATTCCCCACTGTGGACTTTGACATAATGCCTAATTGACTCCTTGTTCTTCACATCTCACACTTTCTGAATTGTGAGTGCCTGGAAAAAAACATTATCCTCACTTAGAATTGTTACTCCTTCCTGGTTGAGCTAATGCTTTTTTTAAGTTTCAATCTATATGAGATACTGTGTCCCTTCTTTCTGCACATAGAAACATGCACAGATCCATCAACCACTATATATTTGTTAAATAGTTATCCTTATCTGGAGCTTGGGGTGGATTTATGAGGAAGAAATGTACTTGCAAAATATAAGGTATGCTTTTACAGTTGTCAAGGAGTCCACCGTCTAGTTAGGTAGACAAGAGATGCTCTTAGGAAACAAGCACACTACAATTACACATATATATATAGTGTTGTTGTGTTGCTTGACTCCCTTAACACGTTTGCTTTCTATGTGTTAAGATTTCTCCCTTCTCTGTGTTCACTTTCTCCCTCTTTAGACTACAATTTGGTTGAGAGACTGGTCTATGTCTTCTCTTTTCAGCCCAGTTTTTTTTACCAAGGAAACAATCACTAAATCTTTGTGCCCTGACACTGAGGTCTCATTCCTATTTCTCAGAAAGATTGAGGGAGTGGAGCACTAATCTGGGATACTTGGGTGATAATGCTGAAATTGAGCCAAAAAGTTTTTTGTTCTGGACCCATCATATATTTTATTGTTGGACTTCATTATTATTACTTTTTAAATCTATGCAATGCCTATACCTGCCTCTTTTGAGGAACAAATGACAATTTGAATGTGAAAATAATTTGAAAAATAAAAAATGCTGCCTAAATAATTAATGATTCAGCCTGGAACTGAGAAATAACATTCACTTCATTGATTCACTCATCCATTCTTTCAACAAACATCTATTAGGCAGTGCTAAGCACTCTAGGATACATTGCACTAAACACCAAGAACAGAGAGATGTGTACATTGGGTATCTGCACATTTTCTGGGAAGTCTTGTGTTCTTGTAGGAAACAGACACTTCCTCTTTCTTTTCCCCCAATTCCAGAGAGCATGCGGCTGGCTGGTGGCCCTGGACGGTGCAAGGGGCGAGTGGAGGTGAAGCACCAAGGGCAGTGGGGCACAGTGTGCGAAACAGGTTGGAGCCTCTTGGATGCAAAGGTGGTGTGCCGGGAGCTGGAGTGTGGGAGGGCCATACTGACCCGAAGATGCTGCAACAAACCTACCCAGGGCCAAGGGCCCATCTGGCTGAGCCATGTATCATGCTCAGGACAAGAAGCAAGCCTTCAGGATTGCCCCTCTCTGCCCTGGGGGAAGAACAACTGCACCCATGATGAGGACATGTGGGTCGAATGTGAAGGTAATGCCTATGAGTCAAGAGACTGGGTTCATTCATGAATTCGAGTAAATGGAATTCCATTCAACCAATGTTTACAAGAAATACTTATGCATCAAATGACCATGATAAAGCTACATAATTGTGCCGATCATCAATTCTCTTGTTTTTAAAATGGAGATGAGGGGCCGGCCCGGTGGCGTAGTGGTTAAGTTCATGCTCTCCGCTTCGGCAGCCCGGGGTTTTGCAGGTTTGGATCCCGCGCACGGACAGATGCACCGCTTGTCAAGCCATGCTGTGGTGACCTCCCACATAAAGTGGAGGAAGATGGGCATGGATGTTAGCCCAGGGCCAGTCTTCCTCAGCAAAAAAAGAGGAGGATTGGCAGCGGATGTTAGCTCAGGGCTAGTCTTCCTCACAAAAAAATAAAAAATAAAATAATAAAATGGAGATGATAATACCTGCCTTTGTATATGAAAATGCTTTAAACATTATTAAGCACCATGTTAACATGAACTATTATTATATTGAATTCTATATAATAGGGACAGGGCACACCATTCCATGCACTTGTTGAATTCTTCAACTTTTAAAAACTGCTTGATAGTCATTTATAAATACTAAATTTTTATAAAATGGGTGGAGAAATGAAAAGATCCTAGTTAGGGAATGGTTCTAGGCCACATGGATTGGAACCTAGAGAAGGGGCTATAATCACAGACACACAGGAGGAGAGTTTGAAAAGTGCTGATGGGGTTTGAATGAGGATGTGGATGATCTTCTTATTTTTTCTTCTTTCCATGCTTCTCTCCATCCCCTGACTTCTTCCTGCACCCTGAAGATCCCTTTGACTTGAGGCTGGTAGGAGGAGACAACAACTGCTCTGGGCGACTAGAGGTGCTACACAAGGGCGAATGGGGCTCTATCTGCGATGATGGCTGGGGAGAAAAGGAGAACCTGGTGGTGTGCAAGCAACTGGGCTGTGGAGAGTCCCTCTTTCCATCTGTCAAAGCCCGAAGAAGCTTTGGCCTTGGGGTTGGCCGCATCTGGCTGGATGATGTTCATTGCTCAGGGGAGGAGCGGTCCCTGGAGCAGTGCAAGCACAGGTTCTGGGGGTATCACAACTGCAACCACAAGGAAGATGTGGCTGTGATCTGCTCAGGTAAGTCTTGTAGATGAAATTCATGAGGACTGGCATGGAGGGTGGTGAGGAAGGGGTGGTGGGGGTGAACTCTGGGATGAGGGTAGCTCTACCAGTGCCGTATAGCTGTCCATTGTAGTCACCTACTTTATGTGCACTTCAAGGGATATAATCGAGGTGTTCTAGTAGTAAATAGAATAATAATTTAAAAACTCACACCATACGGTTATTGAGTGTGAGAGCAAGAGGGGTTTTGAAAATTATTGGATCAACACCCTTATATTAAACATGAAGAAAGTGAGAGTCAGAGAAAATAAGCAACTTTCAAAAATCATAAAAATTGCTTTCAAATGATAAAGTAGAGCTAAAATGACCAATCTTGACTTTTAACTCAGGATTAGTTCTCTTAGATGACCCCAACCCTCAAACCCTAATTTTAAACTCTTAGAAGATAGTTTCACCTCAGTTTCCCTGTTATCACTCTCCAGACTTTAAATAAATCTGTGGGCATGAGGCTGGGGTAGGGGGCTCTTTGGGAATGCTCAGGAGAGAATCTTTTCAGAGAGGCTGAGATACCAGCCCTGAACTGTAGACCTCTTCAAGGAAGAAGCCTTGTCCCAACTTGAGCCAGGAAATGCAAGTGTAGCCCCTAGGTGGCTGACTCAAGAGAGCCACAGGTTTGAAGCCCAGCTTTGTAATCAGTGCAGGAAGCTGGCTGTGCAGGCCTACTTGGTTAAACACCCAGCTACGGAACTAGGTCAGAGCTGATAGTTGATCAAGGATGTGAGGAGCAGCTAGTGCCCAGAAAAGGAGGGATTTAGTGACAGAAGACTGGGGTTTGAGCCCTGCTGCTGCCATTTTGAGGCTGTGTAATCTTCGATAGTCACTCAACTGCTCAGGACCTCAGTGTTTTCATCCGCAAAACAGGGAGACATTTGTCCCATTTGCCTGGAAGAGTTTTGTGATTGTGTGAGGATAAGATGCATTAATATATGTGAATACTGTTTGTGACTCACATGGAAGCAGGTGAATAAGTCCCTAGAATACTGCATCAGATTTTGACTTGGCTCCCATCGGTGTGGGATGTGTGTGTGATCAGGCTCTGGGAGGGTCTTTTCCCTATTCTGGGACCCACTTTTCTTTCTTAGCCACTTTAAGCTTGAATGAAATAATCCCTTCTTGGCATATTCCCATCCTTACTGTACATTCTTCTCTTTACAGAAGAGAAGCCTGGCCTTCTTGATGCTTGACCTCACCCCCACAGGCCCCGAGTGTCCTTTACTTTCTCATGGGCCCTAATTGGCCCAGCATGAGCTCTGGGCCTGCAGGCTTTAGCCACAACTCCCTCAGCCCCTCAGCAGGGGTCTGAACACTGTGCTTACACCTTGTTCTCAGAGTCAAGCACCCCCATCATTGCCTGGAGATATGAGTTGTTGAATTCCCTCTTGCTGGAGAAGATGAGCTCCCAGTCACCCTCTCCTCACTACTGACTTCTTGGCATTGGTTCTAGCTTCTCCTGCCTCTTCCTAACCAGCTTGGGATCCCCAGGCCTGTTACTATGACCTGTACAGGCCATTACCAAGGCAAGATCTATGTCTGTAAAGCACATGAAGGGAAGAAGACAACGAAAGGCACATTTGAAAGGAAATGTGGGTAGACAAGTACGTGGAACTTGGGGGAAAGCTTAGAGTCTTTCTGAACTCTTTTTCTCAAGTTTTGGGCAATTACAACAATTAGTAACACCTCATTACTCTCCTATTCCTTGTTAAGAGTAGACTATTGTTTCAGGAGCGGAGCAGTATCCTGTAATCCTAGACTTTTTCATGACACTTGGAAAAACATGTTGTGTTCCCTGAATGCCCATAATAAAATACCTTTTCCGGCCATGTACATACAACTTGCCAACATAATTGGCATTTAACAAGAAGAATCTCACAAATGCATTTTAATCTGTCCAAGGAAAAATGTATTGGCTATGGGGCTTCCACTGGGAGAAGGGAAAGGAAGAGGCAGAAAGAGTTTGAGGAGGCCCAAATTTGTCTCTCATGCAAACCAGATAATATTTTCATTTTATCAACTCAGACATTGGGATCTGCAAGTCTGAGGCAAGACAGAATGATACTAAGGAGAGAATCAAGACTTTGTGCTAAAAATCAACAACTTTAGACTCTGGGGCTAAGTTGAGTACCTATAATATGCCTACATTAATGCTATCTAATAAAGTTGATCTCAGTCTCCACAGTTGCCTCTCTGTGTGATATGCTCTTTCTGCCCACAGGGGAGCAGGTGTGTCAGCTTCTCAGCAACGGCCTTTTAGGCAGATTTAGGTAGAAGAGAACCTGCCAGCAGATACAACTGTATGTGTAATATAGTTCTCTAGTCTGGATGTGGAACTCTCTCCCTGTCTGTTTCCTAGCATGGCAAAATAAGTAAAGAAACCTAACTTTATAGAAAAGAAGGAAATGCGTTAACAGACATCTGGGGATCTACCCTATCTACTCAAAGAGATTTTGCTTTTATCTGATTAGCTCTCACAGGTCTTCTGGATGTTCCCCACAGACTAATATCCTGTTGCCCCCACCCCATATTACCTGGAATCTAGAGGCCTGCTGAACTGCCTTGAATGAGTCATTGAAAATCTCTTTTAACCTAAGTAGAGTAGAACAGGGTTAGAATTCCACAAAAGAAAATTTGATTTCCCCTTAAGTTCTACATTAAAACTTCTTTTGTAAAATTCCAACCCAGTAAAACCTCTGAGAACCAATCAGATAAAAGTAATAGCTCTTGGAGGAGACGGGGGAATCCCACTCTGAAAGCAAGACCTGGCAATAGCCTAATAGATAGTGTTAGCAGGTCCAATAAGATTGCGTCATTGAAGGAGAGGGAATTGAGAAGCTGAAAGACACAGTTGACACTGGCTGGTTAGCACTGTCCATAGAAGACGATTCCCTGACTGAGAATATGGCTGTTTAATCTTTATGTCCAAAGATAAAATGGTATATCAGAGCCTGAAGAGATTAGCATAGCGTCAGTGACTGCCCGTGCTCACAAATACTCACGTTTGCTTCTTCTTCCTGGAATGCCACTAGTCTCTCCCAGGTTTCTCTTAGATGATACCCCGGCCAGCCCTTCCAGCCCCACCCTAGCAAGGCATTCCAGTAAACTTGAGCTCTGCATTCAGGGGGAATATTGCCCATTGGGTAGGTTAGGGCTTGTGAGCTGGCATACACCTTGTCCTCCAAGAGCCTCTCCTGTGACCCTCTCCCCACCCTTGCCCAGCTTCGGATTCAAAACTACCCTGAACTGCTCAGCATGTGCATGTACAGTATACACCCTTTCAGCCGTCCCGGGGCAGGAGGGCCCTCCAGGCCTGTGGAGCTGGGGCTCGGCCCCACTGCCTGCATAGTCTCCAGTGTGGAGGGGACTCACCTTCCGAAAATCACCCTGAGGTAGCACCTACAAATTGGCAGCAGTCAGTCCCCATTTGGCCTTGCTGCCTGATGGGGTTCTAGGCTTCTCTGGCAACCAGGGTTCCCAGGGATCCATTTTCAGAAGATACCCAGCCAACCCTCCCAGCCCTGCCCTAGCAGGGCAGTCCAGTGACCTCAAGCTCTGCATTCAGAGGGAACATTGCCCATTGGGTAGGTTAGGGCTTGAGAGTTTGCATACACCTTGTCCCCTAAGAGTCCCTCCAATGACCCGCCCACTCCCCACACTTGCCAGGGTCCAGACTCAAAGCTACAATAAACTGCACAGCCCTAGCCTGTGCAGTGCTCACATGGCAGCTGGCCTTGGCAGCCATGGTTCTCCGGGCATGTGGAGTTTCAGCCTGTCCCCAACCACCTGCATAGCCTCCAGAGTGGAGGGAGCCCACTCACCAAAAGTCATTCTGAATTGGCAGTTTTCAACTGGCCACATTCAGTCCCCATTTCGACTTGCTGCCTGATGAGGTCCTGGGCTTCTCAGCAACCAAGGCTCCCAGGTGTCTCTCATTGGAGGATACCTTGGCCAGCCTCCTGGGCCCCTCCTGGGTGAGGCAGTTGAATAACCTCCAGCTCTGCTTTCAGGAGGATTATTCCCCATTGGCTAGGTAGGGCTTGTGATAAGGCAGACGCTTTTACCCCCAAAGATCCTGCTCCCATGACCCGGCCTTGCCTGACACTGGCCCTGTTTCAGGTGCTTGGCTACCTTGAGCTGGCTGGCCCACGCATGCACACTATACATCCTGTCAACCAGCCTGAGGCGGCCGGATTCTTCAGGCCTGTGGAGCTGAGCCCTAGTCCTAAATACCCGCAGTCTGCAGTGTGGTGGGGGTCCACACTCCCCGAAAATCACCCTGAGGCAGTTGTTACAAATTGGCAAGAGTCAGTTCCCTTTTGGAGTTGCTGACTGATGAAGTCCCAGGCTTCTCCAGCTACTGGAGTTCCCAGGTGTCTCTTATTCAATGATACCCCAATCGAATACAACAATACATTAAAAAGATCACACACCGTGATCAAGTGGGATTCATCCCAGGGATGCAGGGATAGTTCAACATCCGCAAATCAATCAATGTGATACACCACATTAATAAAATGAATAAAAATCACATGATCATCTCAATCGATTCAGGGAAAGCATTTGACAAGATACAGCATCCATTTATGATAAAAACTCTGAATAAAATGGGTATAGAAGGGAAGTTCCTCAACATAATAAAACCCATATATGACAAACCCACAGCTAATATCATCCTCAATGGTGAAAAACTGAAAGCTATCCCTCAAAGAACAGGAACCAGACAAGGATGCCCACTTTCACCACTCCTATTTGACATAGTATTGGAAGTTCTGGCTAGAGCAATCAGGCAAGAAAAAGAAATAAAAGGGATTTAACTGGAAAGGAAGAAGTGAAAATGTCATTATTTGCAGATGACACGGTTTTATATATAGAAAACCCTAAGGAATCCACCAAAAACTTCTAGAAATAATAAATGAATATGGTAGTTGCAGGATACAAAATCAACATACATAATCAGTTGTGTTTCTACACACTCACAATGAAGTAGCAGAAAGAGAAATTAAGAATACAATCCCATTTACAATTGCAACAAAAAGAATAAAATACCTAGGAATAAACCAAAGAGGTGAAAGATCTGTACACTGAGAACTATAAAACATTGTTGAAAGAAATTGAGGAAGACACAAAGAATTGGAAAGATATTTCATCCTCTTGGATTGGAAGAATTAACATAGTTAAAATGTCCATACTTCCTAAAGCAATCTGTAGATTCAATGCAATCCCTATCAAAGTTCCAACAATATTTTTCACAGAAATAGAACAAAGAATCCTAAAATTTATATGGAACAACAAAAGACCCCGAATAGCTAAAGGAATACTGAGAAAAAAGAACAAAGCTGGAGGAATCACACTCCCTCATTTAAAATATACTACAAAGCTATGGTAAGCAAAACAACATGGTACTGGCACAAAACAGACACACAGATCAATGGAATAGAATCGAGAGCCCAGAAATTAACTCACACATCTATGGACAGCTAATTTTAGACAAGAAAGCCAAGAACATACAATAGAGAAAGGAAAGTGTCTTCAACAAATGGGAAAACTGGACAGCCACATGCAGAAAAATGAAAGTAGACCACTTCTTACATGATACACAAAAATTAACTCAAAATGGATTAAAGACTTGAATGTAAGACCTGAAACTATGAAACTTCTAGAAGAAAACATAGGCAGTAGCTCTTTGACATTGGTCTTAGCAACATATTTTCAAGTACCGTGTCTGACCAGGCAAGGGAAAGAATAGAAAAAATAAACAAGTGGGACTACATCAAACTAAAAAGCTTCTGCACAGCAAAGGAAACCAGCAACAAAATTAAAAGTCGACCTAACAATTGGGAGAAGATATACCTGATAAGGGGTTAATCTCCAAAATATATAAAGAATTCATACATCTCAACAACAAAAAAACTAACAACCCAATTAAAAAACGGGCAAAAGACCTGAACAGACATTTCTCCCAAGAAGATATACAGATGGCCAACAGGCACATGAAAAGATGCTCAACATCACTAAATATCAGGGAAATGCAAATCAAAACTACAATGAGATATCACCTCACGCCCATCAGGATGACCATAATTAACAAGACAGGAAACAACAAGTGTTGGAGAGGATGTGGAGAGAAGGGAACTCTCATACACTGCTGGTGGGAATGCAGACTGGTGCAGCCTCTATGGAAAATAGTATGGAGATTCCTCAAAAAATTAAGACTAGAACTACCATACGATCCAGCTATTCCACTGCTGGGTATCTATCCAAAGAACACGAAAACACCCATACATAAAGATACATGCACCCCTGTGTTCACTGCAGCGTTTTTCACAATAGCCAAGACTTGGAAGCAACCTAAGTGTCCATCAAGGGATGAATGGATAAAGAAGGTGTGGTATATATACACAATGGAATACTACTCAGCCATAAGAACTGATTAAATCCAGCCATTTGTGACAACATGGATGCACACTGAGGGTATCATGCTAAGCAAAATAAGTCAGAGGGAGAAGGTCAAAAACTGTATGATGTCGCTTATAAGTAGAAGATAAAAATAACAACAAACAAACACATAGAGACAGAAATTGTATTGGTGGTTACCAGAGGGGAAGGGGGGAGGGAGGAGGGCAAAAGGGATGATTAGGCACATGTGTGTGGTGATGGATTATAATTAGTATTTGTACGTTATCTATACAGAAGTAGAAGTATAATGATGTACACCTGAAATCTATACAGTTTTATAAACCAATGTTACTTCAATAAAAAATAAATTTAAAAAAAAATGATACCCCAACCAGCCAGCCCAGTCTGCTCTGTCAAAGCAGGTCAGTGACTGCAAGCTCTGCATTCAGGGGAAATATTGCCCATTGGGTAGGTTAAGGCTTCCAAATTGGTATACGCCTTGTCCCCCAAGAACCCCTCCTGTGACCTGGCCTTTCCCGACCCTTGCCAGCATCCAGTTCCCTAGCTACCCTGAACTGCTAGGTGCATGCATGCATAGTGTGCACCCCCTCATCAGGCCTGGCACATCTGGGACTGTAAGGCCCATGGAGCTGTGGTCCAGCACCAACCATCCACATAGTCTCCAGTGCAGAGGGGCTCACACCCCAAAAATCACCCTGAGGTGGCAGCTACAAATCGGTGACAATCAGTCCCCATTTGGACTTGTTGCCTGGTGGGATCCCGGGATTCTCCAGCTCCCAAGCTTCAATTAGATGATACCAATGTTAATCAGCAGGGCCCCGGCCCTGGCAAAGCAGGACAGTCTCCTGCTGCTCTGTCTTCACAAAGAATATGTGCCTTTGTGTAGATTAGCATTTGGAATTAGGCAGATGCATTGTGTCCCCAAGATCCTGCTCCTGTGAAAAGGCCTCTCCACAGAGTGCCGTGTTCCAGGTCCCTGGCTACCGTGAACTGTGTAGTAGGTGCACGTGCAGTACACATACCTTCAGCTGTCCTTGGACAGTAGGGCCCTCCGGGCCTGTGGAGCTGGGAGCCAGCCCCAACCACCTGCATAATCTCCAGTGTGGAGGGGCTCACCCCTTGAAAATTGCCCTGATGCAGCAGCTATAAATTGATGAGAGTCTATCCATTTGGACTTGCTGCATGAGAGTGTCCTGAGCTTCTTAAGCAACCATGGCTCCGAGGTGTCTTTTGTACCAAGTGGGGCCATGTGGCCATTTCACATAATGAAAGTGATTTATGACAACTTCACATCAAGGCAGTTAATCACAGGTTGCCTTCTCCATTCTCTTTCTCTCCCTGTCTGCTGGCTTGTTAGACAAGACCCCAAGGACACAGGGGAAGGCAGAGCCGGAAGATGGGAGAAGCCCAGCTCTCTGAATGACTAAGTGGAGCCAGAGTCTCTCACCCATACTCTGCTGACTCTGTCATGCATAAGAAACAAACATTATTTTTATTATGCCACTGAGATGTTGGGTGGTATATTTACAGCAGTTAGCTTATGCTACTAACACAGACATAGGTAGTTTTTTAAAAAATCAATTGCATTGCTTCAAAGCTCACCAAAAAACTTTCTGATGATCATTTGACTTCCTTAATAGCCTCTAAATATTGAATATTCCATGCTAATCATGAAATGTGAGACCTGGTCCACCCATAATTTTATTTTTACTATAAATTATTATATTTTACTTTAATATTGATTTTTGACAGTCTTCTGAGCCCCCTTTTTTCCCTAAAAACTATACCCAACATGTCTATGGAGAGTTCCTTGCAGACATTTTTGTGTGTGCGTATTTTAAGACTTTATTTTTTTTTAAGAGCTGTTTTAAGGTCACAGCAAAATGGAGAGGAAGGTACAGAGATTTCCCATATCCCTCCTGCCCCTACACACGCATAGCCTTCCCATCATCAACATCCCCCATAAGAGTAGTTCATCTGTTACAATCAGTGAACCTAGTAACATACCATTATCCCCCAAATTCCATGGTTTACAGTAGAGTTGACTCTTGGTGTTGTTCTATGGATTTGGGCAAATTTATAAACATGTATCTACCATTATAGTATTATATGGAGTAGTTTCACTACCCTAAAAATCCTCTGTGCTCTGCCTATTTATCCCTCACTCCCTCCAACCCCTCACAACCACTGATCCTTTTACTGTCTTCATAGTTTTATCTTTTCCAGAAGTCATATAATTGGAATCATACAGTATACAGCTTTCTCAAGTTGGCTTCTTTCATTTAATAACATGCATTTAAGTTTCCTCCATGTCTTTTCATGGCTTGATAGCTCATTTCTTTTTAGTGCTGAATAATATTCCACTGTCTGGAAGTACCACAGTTTATTTACCCATTCACCTACTGAAGGACATCTTAGTTGCTTCCAAGTTTTGACAATCATGAATAAAGCTGCTATAAACACCTGTGTGTAGATTTTTGTGTGGATATAAGTTTTCAACTCTTTTGGGTATCTACTAAGGTGCATTTTTCAACAACACAATCCTGCCCTCCTGGCCACATGGTTATTACCAAGAGTGGGCATCTGTCCCAAGCTGAATCAATCAGCCCTTCCCAGGAGATGCAAACTGATAGAAAGTAGATTAGTTTCTCCAGGTAACTATATTTGTAACAAGTTAACCCAGGAACTGTGCATGACCATTTTCCATATACCACAAGGATCAGAGAATGAGAGAAAGAGTTTCCACAGAGATACAGGAAATGAATGAAACAGACACACAGGGAGGAACATAGATGAGAGACAGAGAGAAAACCCGGACAGCATTTTCAATTTCTTGCCTTTTCCTGGAGTCCAGGTGCATTCCTGGTCTTGGGTTCTGTGACAAACTGCTGTATGTTTATAATATGTATATATTTATTTGTATTTTGATTGATTTATCTCATTGGTTTTTATACTTCTAACCAAAATAACCCTAACCAATTTTCTCATTTTAAATTAATATAGTGACAATTTACCCATCTTGTATAAGGTTAGTTAGATAAGCCCATTTATTAGTAATGAATAATTCTCATTGCATAAAATCAAGTTTATGGATCTGAAAAGATAAGGACCAGGACCTATAACAGAGGTACCACTACAATATATTACCCTTGAGTGGTCCTGGTTGGATGGATGACCGATTAACCTGTTTACCCAGGTGACATATATAGCTCGTGACCTCCTTATTAAATCACAGAAGAATTGAGGTGACCTTATCAAGTTGGCGACATAGGTCATTCCAGACTTCAGCCTCACTCACAAGAAGACAAACTATCAACTATCCATAGACAAGATATCATTGTGAAAATCCCATTGCCTGGGACGAGGCTTAAAAAACCCCTGGGCCTCAGAGACTGAGAAGGACTGAATTAGAAGGGTAAGAGGAGTAGTTTCATTTTGCATTGCCCCTCCCACAGGCTGGCACAGCACCACACTGAGAGGGCCCCCATTGGCCCTATGGTTTCTTCAGTAGGAAAAGAGAGCCCAGGGTGGACATCCAGCTCTCCAGCATTGCAGGATGCTTCCCAGGGGGCCACTCAAGCCTTGGAATCACTGAGGGAATCAGTGGGGTTTGGCCACTTGGGATCAGATAGACACTGGGAAGGGGGGCAGTGGGCTTATAGCAACGAGTGCTCAGATATTGGTAGACTGCATTCCTGCTTGCAGTGGCTCCCAAGTGGAGATCTCAGCCGTGGCTCTGCCCATCTGCAGAGCCAAGCCAATGGCCCTGTCTGGCCAGGAAGCTTAGTTGGCAGTTCTGCCCGATTTGGGGCCCCAGACAATGGGCCATATTAGCTGTGGAGCCTGTCTTATAGCCCTGGCCCTGTCCTGGCAGGGAAGAAAATTTGCAGCTCCACCCAACTGCCCAGCATACCCTCCAGTCCCACCTGGCCAGGAGAACCTAGGTAGTCACAGAGCAATCCTACAGCCACATTTGAGCAGGGAGGCAAGCCAACACTCCTGCCCAGCTGTTGAGCATAGGCTCTGGCCCTGCATAACTAGGAAGCCTGAATAGTGACCCTGGGCAACCTCAGAGCCCATCCAGTAATTCCACTAAATCACAGAGCATAGCCGGCAGCCCCACCAGACCAGGGAGCCCAGAGAGTGACCCCTACCATCTTCAGAGCACAATCTCCAGCCTCACCCAACTATAGGATGCAGCTGGAGTCTCTGCCTGACAAGACAGCTTGGCCGGTGACCTCACCCAACAGCAGAGCATAGCCAGCACCCTAGCTGATTACAAAGCCCATCCTGTGGCCCTGCCTAATCGCAGAGTCCGGTCAATGGCACCTCCCTGCCAGGGAACATAGCCTTTGATCTTTCTCAATCAGAAGTGATTGTAGAGGCCAGCAAGTGGCCCTACCTGATTGTGGAGCACAGCCAGAAACTCTGTTTGGTCAGGGAGCCTACCTAGTGGCCCTGCTTGAAAGCAGAGCCCAACCACCAGACCCATCCAACTGCAGAGGCCAGCCAGTGGCACCTCCCTGACCTCAGAGCATAGGCAGTGGCCTTGCCAACTAGAGATCCCAAAAGCAAGCCCCATCTGCCAGCAGATGATAGCAGCTCACCCACCCAATATCTGAGCTGACTGGTGAATGTCCTCCCCTGCCAAAGTGAACCTTTAAAGTCTGGAAAAGGGGACTACTTACTCAAATATGCAGATACCAATGTAAGGATAAAAGGATCACAAGAATCAGGTAAATATGACACCGCCAAAGGAATCTAATAATGCTCTAATAACTGACCCTAAAGAAACAGAGATCTATGAACTGTCTGACAAAGAATTCAGAACAATCCTCTTAAAGAAGTTCACTGAACTACAAAAACCACAGATAGCCAACTAAGTGAAATTAATAAAACAACTCATGAACAAAATAAGAACTTCAACAAGGAAATAGAAACATAAAAAAATGCTAGAGCTGTAAAATACAATGAGTAAACTGAGGAATTCAGTAGAGAGCTTCAACAGTAGACTTGACCAAGTAGAAGAAAGAATCAGTGACCTCAAAGATAGGTCATTTGAAATTATCTAGTCAGAAGCACAAAAAGAAAAAAGAATGAAAAAGAGAACAAACTAAGCCCAAACTTAGCAGAAGGAAGGAAATAGTAAAGAGTAGAACAAAAATAAATAAAATAGGAAATAGGAAGACAATAGAAAAGATTAAGAAAACTAAGTGTTGGTTTTTTGAAAAGGTAAACAAAATTCAAAAACCTTTAGGTAGACTAATCAAGAAAAAACAGAGAGGACTCAAGTAAATAAAATTATAATTGAAAGAAGGGACAATACAACTGATACACATAAATACAAAGGATAATGAGAGACTATTACGAACAACTATATTCTAACAAATTGAACAACCTAGAAGAAATGGATAAATTCCTTGAAAAATACAACCTACCAAGACTGAATCATGAAGAAATAGAAAATCTAAATAGACCAATAATGAGTAGGGAGGTTGAATCAATAGTCAAAAACTTCCTGCCAAAAACCCTCAAGATCAGATGGTTTCACTGGTGAATTCTACCAAACATTTAAATAATTAACGCCAATCCTTCTCAAATTCTTCCAAAATATAGAGGAGGAGGGAACACTTCCAAACTCATTTTACAAGGCCAGCATACTGCGATACCAAAGGGAGATAAGGACAACACAAGAAAGGAAAATCTTGAGAAAGAAGAACAAAGCTGGACACATCACCCTTACTGATTTTAAATTATACTATTAAGCTATTGTAACCAAAACGCTATAGTACTGGTATAAAAAGACACATGGACCAATGGAGTAGAATGAAGTAGATGGAGTTGAACCCAGAAATAACTCCATGCATACTCAATCAACTAATATTTGACAAGGGGGCCAAGAACACTCAATGGGGAGAAGACAGTCTTCTCAATAAATGGTGTTGGAAAACTGGATATTCACATGCAAAATAATGAAACTGGACCTCTATCTTACACTATATGCAAAAATCAACTCAAAATGAATGAAAGACTTGAACTTAAGACCTGAAACCATAAAACTTCTAGAAGAAAACATAGGACAAAATCTCCTTGACATTGGTTTTGGCAATAAATTTTTGTATATGATATCAAAAGCACAAGCAACAAAAGCAAAAATAAGCAAGTCAGCCTACAAAAAGCTAAGAACTTCTACACAGCAAAAAAACAATCAACAAAATGAAAAGACAACCTATGGAATGGAAGAAAAAATATATATAAAATATATATATTCTTTGTATAAAGAATTTATACAACTCAATAGCAAAAAACACAATAACCCAATTTAAAAATGGGCAAAGGACCCGAATAGATATGTTCTTTTTGCAAAGAACATATGCAAATGACCAACAGGCTCATGAAAAGATGCTCAACACCACTAATCATCAAGGAAATGCAAATCAAAACCACAATGAAATGTCACCTCACACTTGTTGAATGGTTATTATCAAAAATACAAGAGGTAGTAAGTGCTGGCGAGGATGTAGAGAAAAGGGAACACTTCTACACTGATGGTTGGACAGTAATTTGGTACAGCTACAATGGAAAACAATGTAGAAGTTCCTCAAGGTAAATAAAAAACAGAGCTACCATATGATCCAGCAATTCTTCTAGGTATACATCTAAAAAGACTGAAATCACTATCTTAAAGAGATATCTGCACCCCCATGTTCATTGCAGCATTATTTACAATAGCTAACACATGGAAACAACCTAAGTGTCCACTGACAGATTAATGTTAAAAAATGTAATATATATATATATATACATGTATACACACACAATGGAAT
This sequence comes from Tapirus indicus, assembly GCA_031878705.1. Lineage (NCBI taxonomy): Eukaryota > Metazoa > Chordata > Mammalia > Perissodactyla > Tapiridae > Tapirus > Tapirus indicus. The sequence goes on along the minus strand of CM062922.1, from coordinate 58,367,370 downwards.
ATTATTTAGATATAAAAAAAGAAGTCCTACCATGTGCAACAACATAGATGGAACTTGAGGGCATTATGCTAAGCGAAACAAGTCAAATGGAGAAAGACAACTACTGTATAATCTCACTTATACGTGAAACCTGAAAAAGAGAACTCATAGAAACAGAGAGTAGATTGGTGGTTTCCAGGGGCAGGAGGGGATGAGGAGAATGGATGAAGGTAGTTAAAGAGTAAAAACTTCCAGGTATAAGATCAATAATTTCTGGGGATATAATGTACAGCATGGTGACTGTAGTTAATAATACTGTATTGTATACTTGAAAGTTGCTAAGAGAGTAGATTTTAAAAGTTCTTACCACATTAAAAAAATGGTAATTAAGTGAGGCGATGGATGTGTTAATTAACGTCATTGTGGTAATCATTTCACAATATATACATGTATCAAATCATCACATTGTACACCTTTAACTTACACAATGCTATATGTCAGTTATATCTCAATAAAGTTGAAAAAATCTGAAAAAAAAAACCCCAGATCAACTAAAGATCAATGAAGGTGGTTTATAGAAGATAGGCAACTCTGACAGCCAATCATACTTTCTGCTGCTTATGTTGGAAATGCTCTTCAAGTTTTCTAGCTGGTGAACTTTTAATCATTCTTAAAGGCTCATTTAAAATGTAACTTATATCAGTTTATAACCCTGTTTAAAGCCCTTTGAGAGCTTCCATTGCACATAGTTTAAATGCACACTTCTTTTTTGTCCTGAATGGTTATGCGTGATCTGGCCCCCATTTAAACTTCCAGTCTCATCTCATGCTACTCTTTTCATCTAACAGCACATTCCTGCCACGTGGGCCTTCAATCCCTTCCTCAAACAAACCAAATTTCCTGAGCGTGCGGAAGTCTTCCAGAGGAACAGGTCTGGGGGGACAGGAGTCATTGGGAGCTTTGTTTTGGATGTTTTGAGTCTAAGATTCCTTTTAGATTTCCATGTGGAGATGTTGAGTAAAAGTTTAGGGGAGAGGTCTGGGCTTGCAGACATAATCTGGGAAATCATTGCATATATGAGGTATTTAAAGACATGAGACTGGAGGACTTCAGTCACAAGAAAATGAGTGAGGACTGAAAAAGATGAGATCCAAGGACAGAGCCTCGGGGCACCACAACATTTAGCCTGGATTCCTCTGAACAAGGATTTACGTGCAGGTTTTCCATTGGGTGGTAATCCCAGGAAACACTTGTGAGGGACTGAAGAAAGTGAGTGGGAAGGGGAGAAAATTCATCAAAGTGAGTACTAATGAGCTGGTTACTGCTATGGGCAACTGAGTCTCCATCCCACTGGGAGTCTTCTAAGGAACTGTGTAGAAACCACTTCAAAACTGTCTCCCCAAGGAATGGGGAAGCTGAGGTATTTATCTACTAACTCCTGTATCCTATTGCGTTGAGGTTGCCCCTGTTGGTGTTAAATCCTGTGTATGGATTTGAGCAAACTCCTGAGAACCAGTGAAAGCCACAGGTAGAAAAGTCAAGAAATATGTGCACTTGAGGTGGGAAGCTGTAAATGTGCATAAGACCTATCCACCACACATATAGGAGATAGTGAAGTAGGAGTAAACATGAGACTGTGGTATCTCGGAATCCAAATGAAGAAAGTTTCAAGAAGGAGATATGCATTAACTGTGTTGACAGGTCAAATAAGATGACTGAGAATTCACTACTGGATTCTACACCATGGGGTCCACTCTTCATAGGTCAAAATAGACATACTCCCCTTTGAGTTCTGCTGTCTTCCTGCGGTGTTGCAAAGGCATGGGACTCAAGTTGCTACCTCACATAGAAGTCAGAGCCTCTCGCTTCCCTGGTTTTGTGGAATTCATCACCCTCTCTCTTCCTTTTACTACTCCTTTCCTTCCTTCTTCCAGGGAAGGTTAATTTGAGTTATTCAGTAGAGTGGTTGAGGCAGAAGCCAAATGTGAATGGTTTGAGAAGGGAATGGAACTTGAGGAAGGGGTAATAAAGCCAGTAATAAATGAACTGACTGGAATGATGACACTTTTAGCTATTCTACCTATGGGACTTTGCAACTAAGTGACTATTGTCCTCTGTCCCTGCCTGATGCTGTGTGCCCAAATACCTTAGGTTGAGGTCCGTCTTGGTCATTTTTCTCCCCCTTAATGTTTCCTCCAAAACTGCCCTTGCATAGGCTTAGGAGAACATCATCCACAAATCATGAATTTTCCACCCTCCACCCTATCTCTCAGGATTTTCCTCATTCACTGTCACAGAGAATATTAGGGGATTTTCTGTTTCACAGTGCGCTTCGCAGCCCAGGCTCTCAAAAGCCCACTGCATGCAATCAACCACCCCAACAGAGCTGCAGCCAGTGTGTGAAGTCAATGCTGAGGTGTCTTGTTTGGGCAGGAACCAAGGTGAGGCCAGGTAAAGATGAGGGCTTGTAGGAATGAACCATGAGCTGTGGATCAAGGGGCGTTTCTTTCTGTCCCAGGTGTTCTGAGGCCAAGACACTTCCAGTATATAAGTGACTCAATATTGTGTCTGCAAGGGTAAATATCTAATGGATGGATTGGAAGAAAAGTCTTTCATATTGTCCCCTGAGAGAAATTATCTTCTCTCTTAGTGAATTCATTTGCTGAAGATGTGGTTTATTTTCAAGTCTAGAGCATCTACCAGAGGCTGGAAGAATAAGGTGAGTACTGGAAAATAGTTCTGACTCTGATTTATATCTGCTGTGCATTTCAGAGCTGGTGCCAACTGTGCAGGTGGCTGTACATCCCAGAATATTAGTCTTTAGTCCATGCTTATGTCCATGACATCTTTTGAACAGTTAGAAGGTGATATCACTCCAACTATTTCCCATCCAGGCTGCTTTCTCAGCCTTTTTCTAGGCAATATCTGAAGTTCCACCTATTCTTGACTGGCTTAACAGACCCAAATGATACCATCATCCCAGTCGTGTTGGTGGATGCTCTTATTCCAGGCTCTCATTATAGATGATGTGCAGTGACAGCCTGGAAAGAAACTCAGCCTTGTTAACCCTCCAGAGAAGGAGAAAAGGGAACTACAGTCTCTAAGTGACCTTTCTGCTGGACTCTGTCTCTTTGAGAAACTGCTGCATGAGTTGGGACCTGATAAATCTTTCTCTAGTAGTGACAAGACTTATCCAAAGGTGGTTATCCCTTGGACACAGGAGGGGAGCCCTGTCAAGTTCAGAAAAGCAGGAAGGAAACCATTGGAGGTAATCCTTAGTTATCCGATGAGAGAGGGAAAGCCTTTGAAAACATTAGTTTAGGAGGAAAGCTTTTTGAATTGGTGAAGGCTTAAAGAGAATTTGTCCCAGTTTGCCTGGGACAGTATTGGTTGATGTCTGTTGAGGATCAGTTAATTTCTGCTAATAATTTTTAGTGAGCATTTTCACTCTCAAAAGTATCCTGGTTTAGATAATAAATTTTGTGTTCATTTTAGCATTGAGGGATGGTTAATACTTGAGAATTGCATTTGAAAAGATGGAGGTGTATAGAAAATAGGACATTATTGCCCAAAGCTTGACACTTTCTTTCCCCTCCAGAGCAAACATCCAAAGTATCCAAAAGGTAGATAAGGTGAGCCTGATTCCTTGGCTGCTTTCTCCCCATGATCTTTTTCTCCCTTCCTTAGGTCTTCACCTCAGTATTTCTTCAACAGGACTACTCAGTAATCTATTCTGAGGGGAAGATGATCTAGATCTTGAGTGTTCAATAGGATTGGACCACAATTCAATTTGAATTCATGAAGATGCTCTGAAAGTTGCAAGAATGTTCTCATCTCATGATTTGCTCCTGATGCAGGACCCCAGGCCCAGCACTCTCTTCAGAGATGCTTGTGAAACTAGATAATTCATTTTTACTCTTTCCCTAACCCATGCTTTTCCCTCCTAGTGTGTCTTTTCTTCTACTCTGAGATGAAAGCATCACCTCTTATGGGGACTTGACACATGATAATGGGAAAGGTATGCCTAATGGCCCAAGTCCAGGTGTTCTCTATGGACTGACTGTAGGCAGAGTTAGGATGCATCTTCTTGCTGACAGTCATGGGTAGGGCAGCTCTGTCCAATAGATATGTAATATGAGCCACATATATAATTTAAATTTTTCTAGTAGCCACATTGGAAAAAAGCAAAAAAGAAACAGGTGGCATTAATTTTAACAATATATTTTATTTAACTCAATATGTCTAAAATATAATTTAACATGTAATCAACACAAAAAATTATTAACGAGGTACTTTACATTCCCTTTTTTTTCTTATTAAGTTTTCAAATTCTGGTGTATAGTTTATACTTACAGTACATCTGAATTTGGACTAGCTGCACTTCAAGTGCACAAAAGCCAAGTGTGGTTAGTGGCTATTGTATTGGACAGCATGTGTCTAGGGGTAAGGTGAAGTCATTGGAGTCATATCAACTTTAGCTCTTATCACAAGTAAAGCTTTGAAAATTTCTTAACATCTTTGAGTTACAGATTCCTCATCTGTAAAACCAGTAAATTTTCTACCTCAAACTGTTCCAATTCAACGTATCTAAAACTCATAATGTCTTGTCTTTATTTCCTGAACTTTCTCTTCCTTCTGCATTACTATCTTAGTTAGTAGCTTTATCATCTCATCTTAAGCCAGAAAAAAAATTGTCTCTCTCCCCCTGCACATCCAACCAGTCACCAAGTCCTCTCAAACATTTCCCCAAATTAAGTCCACTCATTTCCATTCCTATTCCTGCTTCAGGTCTTCACCATGTCCAGGTCATCCCCTCACCAATTTACCTTCTATATTTGTAGTTGTGTCTTTCCCCAGACCATCATCCCCATCACCTAGAGCAGAGGTCACAAAGCCATGGTGTTCAACAGAAATGCTTTGTTTTTAAACAATTTTAAAAATTAGTCTCAAACATTTAAAAATTAGTAGATTTTACATGAAATTCTGGTTTCCTTGAGCAATCAGATGATCTGGCAACATGTCCTTTTAACCTCAGGGCAATGACCAACTGAACCAGAGTAGCAACTGCTCTCTTAGATGGGGAAGGCTTTCTCCAGTCCGTCACAGTCCCACTTGCCTCAACTCACCATTTGAAGCACACATTCCCAAATTCTCAGTAGAGCATACAAAGCCTTTAATGATTTATCCTCTATCTGTGTCTCTTCAGCCTCACTCCATGTCAGTACTTCCTCATATTTTGTCCCAACAACATCAAACTACAAATACCTCGGCAAAATGCCTCACTATTTCATGACTTTATGATTTTGCATGCTCCCTTTGCTCTGTTTAGAATGTTCTTCCCTACCTAGACAGTGAGCTGAACTCCTATTCATCCTTGAAAAGTCAGCTCAGACATCACATATCTGGAAAGCCTTGCTTAATTCCCATACCCCTTCTCTTTCCTAGTATAAGTTCAATTAGATTCTCCTCTATGTTACTTCCAAACTATTTCAGTCATCATGCTTATCACACCTCCCTGTGTTTTGTTTGCTTATATATCTTTTTTCCCTACCATACTGTGAATTCTGGGCACTTAAGGGACATGTGTTTTTCATCTCTGTACACTCAAAATGTAGCATAGTGCATGGAACACATTGCCATTTTCAGAGACCAACAAGTAACCAACGCCTTTCTTACTCCTCCACATTTGGAACAAATTGAGAGTAACAGGAGTGATGCGGAAGGGATCAAACTTTGGCTTTCTCATCAATAAAAATTACTTGGGAGGAAGTGGTTTAGCTGTGTGACCTACGTGGGTTCTCTTATAGCTCACCTCTATACTAGGCAGATTTACCATCCTGGCCACAGGCGTCTGCACAACCATGGGCCTCTGCAGCAGGGACAGACACCTTTTGTATGGATGATGGCAAATTAGAGCATGCTGAGGCCTGGCAGCTCAAAGAGAGAACCCAGGTGGCACCAAGCCAAGCATGCTCAGTTGCTTCTCCTAAATTTATCAAATAAGTCACATCTCCTTGATAATTTTCTTCCTGAGGTATGGAGAGAAAAATCTCTCCCTTTTATGGAAACATAAGGAGTAGAGGATGTGTACCCCTAAAAGTCCATAGGAGAGATCCAATAAATAGAAGAGTAATATTAATTTGAAGGTGAAATCAAAGTGATAATGCATGTTAGTACCCAGCCACATATCTGTTGTGTAACCATGTTAGCTTTTGCTGTGGTTATAAACCACATCAATGTCTCGGGGCTTACAACGTAAACTTTTATTTCTTGCCAGGCTAATTGAGGTTTTGGTGGGTTCAGCTGGTCTCAGCTGGGCTCAGCTGGGCTTGGATTTAGGCTGTGGGCTGAATTCAAGTTTCCTCTGTCTTCTCATTCTGGGAAGTGGGTTGAAAGAGCAGCCAAGCCAAACCATGCAACTACAATTAAGTGACTGCAAGGTGCAGCAAATACCGTTTACACTTAAATCTCACTGGCCAAAACATATCACAAACCAAAGGCCAGTGAATGAGGAATATCCACTCCTACCAAAAGATACGTTGAGCAAGTCACCTGCTAATGAGAAAGCATGCATAATTCTAAGAAGGAAGCCATGGTTGGAAGCAGTAATCCAATCTGTTAACGGTGACTTGAAACAAGTTTCTTCTATTCTATGGGCCACATTTTCTTCATCCCTAATGTATGGGAATAAAGATTCCTCCTTTTGACCATATATCTGGGCCCCATGGCCCAGTCGAGTTGACACATAAAATTAACCATCTCAGCTTCCCCTACAGAAGGCAAGCCCCAGCTTGTTAGATAGGGCCAGGGAGAATTGAAGATCTTTTTCCTCTGCATTATGCCACGGTACTTCTTTCTCCAAACTCTTGCATCTGAGTTCAGATCACCTCTGTGCCTTCATCACTACTCCATGGAGCAAAAGGTGCTGATTTCCCAGTGGAAGCTCCAGATCCATTATCTTGTGAAAATTCTAAACCTGATTTCGGACCCGAGTGATAAAATTCTTTTCATGTCTCTCCTCCCCAGAGGTGCACTGTTCCAAAACTTACCACCTCCTGAATGAGATCTCATCCCCATTTACTTCATTAGGACCTTGGTGGGTAGGTTCATGGTTTTTAATTTCATCACAGTATTTCATAATTTATATGCATGTTACATTTCTTAGCATGTATGTATCAATTATTATGGTATGAAAATAAAAATGTAAGAGCTTAATAACTAATGCACAGCCTTTAAGCCCATAGGGAAGGAGGGGAGAGATATTTTAATCTGAAGAAATTGTGCAGACAGCACAGTGTATGCAAAAATGTAGCTATACACCCTAGGTTTAGAGGCTCCACATTTCCCATTGAATTTTCTGCCTGGTTCCCAACATTGCTCACTCTTCCCTCCAGTTTTGCACATTACTGGCCACTTGTTTCTTTTCTCAATCCTCCTCTTTGGACTTGATATCTGGACTTGGATGTCATTACTGAATAGCATCTTCCCATGTCCCCTAAAGCTTAGCTTCCACACATCGTCTGGTTCTTTTTAATATTAGATACTCAAAGATTCAAAAAATGTTGAAAATTAAGATGGCTTATTCTCCTCTAATCCATAATCTGAATTACATACATACTTCACGTGCCAAGAACCAGTAGTCCCAATGTGCTAAAGGAAGCAATGGGAGAGATTACAGATATCCTGATTTTGGATGAAGACAGAAGCAATATCACAAATGCCAGAGTTAGTAATACTGGTAAACTCTCGCCAAATACCCAGAAGCTAATTTGCATATGTCTGTATCCTGTATTTAATTTTCAAACTGCCCCCAGATTGTGATTTCCTGTGATTTTGCTTTTCAGCCATTTCATGCTCACTTATTTGTATAATGTGAAAGTTTAAATATGGAAGCTATTATTTCACGAATAGCTTGACTCTGTACAAATCATCATATGCAACAACTGTCAGATACTACACATAACCTGGGTGACAGCCTATCAGTCCCCAGCTTAATGACATGTTTGCATAGTGTGACTACAATAGAGGCTGCTGAGAAACAAAGATTAGACAGTCCAGGAGACATCCTTATCAAAGATGAAAAGTATGCATTTGAATTTCAGCAGGACCATAGCCTGATGACACTCACATCAGAAGCAGAAGCTGCCTTTGGGAAACTTCCTTTGAGATACTTGAGATCTTGAAGAATGACTTGATGTATTATCTTCAAGTTGTGGATATTGAACCAAACTATAAAATGGAGCACTTTCCATTTTTCAGCCTCTACAGGAGAGGAAATAGAGATTGGTGACCTGAAGGCTCTGTTCCTTTTTCTGTTTCTGTGAACTTGTGCAGCAGCGTGACTTCCTGAGATATCTGACAAGCCACCACCTGTTGACTAGGAGGTGAACTCTTTTTTCGATGAGAGAATGTCTCCAGTTGCAGTCACCGACCTGGTCCTCATGCTGCTGAGGCTCTTGCTGTTGATCTGCGGTGAGTAGGACAGCTCAGAGCAGGGTGTGGGATTCCAACTACTGGGGCCCTGCCTCCTGAAGAGCTGTGGGACTTCTCAGGACTAAGTTTCTGCCTAGTGATGCTCAGGCATGCTGATATCTCTACTTCTAACTGAGGGCTCAGAGTCAGGCAGAAAGTAGTAAATACTGGAAAGCCAGAGTTTTGAAAAAAACTATCATTTCAGTTTTTGTCTCATAGGAAGTGTTCCCTGTCTGTCTTTCTTTCCAATATTAATTCTGTCTTTGTTCTTGGTGTTTTCAATAGCCACAGAGATAATTCATACAACAAATTTCCCTCTTAGTTCCTTGCCCTTCCTACTATCAACATTATTTCCCTTAATCCCTCCTTGATCTCCCCATTCCTACCACCTAACTCTAGAATTTACCATCTCTAACAACTGCCCCACTTTCAAAATTTTTGTTTTCAGCATCCCCACTATGCCCTACCTCCCGCAACTACAGTGTATTTCCAGCTTACTTTCTTGTCCATCTCCAACACGTCTTCACCTCCCCAGGACTACTTTTCCATTGTCACTTACTACACTCCATGTCCTCACTTCTCTCAGTACTTGGCTTAGATCCTGTAGTTCATCACAATACTACCTTGGATACACCTTCGTTGCTCTTTCCCCATAGCACTCTCCTGATTAACACACTCTTCTGCATGCTTCACACCTGTGCCTAAGAAGCTGAATGTGACTTTAAACAAAAGGCCCAATCCTGTTAACTTATCTCCCATTAAATGTAGGACCACAAATTTTGGGTGACCATCAGCAGTACCAGGCAATTCTCCTACACTTTCATAGTCAATGCCCTCCCATTCTTGATGACCACTATTTCATACCTTCTTTTTTCTCCTCAAACTTCTACTTTCTGACTCTCAATTTATAATCTTGCTTCATATTTCACTGAGAAAATAAAAGTGATCAAAAGAAAATTTCCTCCTCTTTCTACTGCCATATCTATCAACCCACCCACCTTTGCATCCACATACTCTGCCTTTTCTCCCGCTATCATGAATATATTGTCCCTCATCCTATCAAAGACTGAACCCTCCACTTGTACATTGGGTTGCAGACTCTTTTGCTTTCTCAAAAATTTTCCTCCATCATTAAAAGTTTTCTCCATTCTGGGTTATTCCCTAAATATACAAACATGTTACATCTTTTATCTTAAAATAATAGAAATGTGACCTGATGGTCTCTCCATTTGCTGCATGATTTCTCTGTCTCCTTTGATAAAGTTTTCAGTGACTTGCTATCTTTACTCCATCTCCTTCCACCCTTTCTTTTTTAAAATTCATTTTTAACTTAAATGACAGTAGGATTCACTTTTTTTGATACACTGTCTATGATTTTGACAAAGATTTAGGGTCATGTGACCATTAACACAATCAAAATACAGAACATTTCCATCATTTCAAACATTTCTTCATGCTCTCAATTTCTTTATAGGCAAATTCTTCCCCATTCTTAACCCCTGGCAACTGCTAAACTGTTCTAGGTCCTTACAGTTCTTCCTCATCCTTCCTTGAACCTACTTCATCCCCACCACTCCACTGAAGCTGCTCTTGCTAATATCATCAACCACCTCCGTGTTGCCCCATCCAGGATTCAATTTTAATTTCTCATTTTTCTCAAGCTCTCAGGGATACTTGACACAGTCAGTCACTCCCTTTTCTGGAAATACTCTTTCACTTGGCTTTGGAATACCATATTCTTCTGATTTTCTTTCTAACTCAATACCTGCTGCTTTACTGACTTCAAAGTGTTTGACTTTCCCAAGGTTGATACCTAGACTTCTCCTCTCCACCCACACTCACTTTCCCAAGTTATACAATTTAGTCACTTTACAAGCCACTTTAAGCTTAAACTGCTTAAACTCAAGCTTATTTCTCCAGTTTTGATCTCTCCTTTGAACACCTTTCACGCATTCAACTCCCATTCAGCTGTCTAATAGACATCTTAAACTCAACATGTCCAAACAGATCTTTTGATCTTCCATGTGTACCACCACCACCACAAAACTGAACACATTTCTCCCCATGACTTCTCCATTTTTGTAAATGTCACCACCATTCTTCCAGTTGCTGTGGCCAGAAATCTAAGAATCATGCTTAATTTCTCTCTTTATTTTACACTTTATATCCAATTCATAAGTAATTCCTATTGATTCTACTTTAAAACTTTATACTGAAATCTGGCCACTTCACAGCACCAGTACTGCCTAACCTGAGCCATCATCCTCACTCTTCCAGAGTAAATTCCCACTAATGTTCTCCCTGCTTCTCTTGCATGACTATAGTCTGTTCTTCTCACATTGTAAGAGTGAGTAAGTTAAGTCAGAACTGTTTATAGCTCTCCATCGTATCTAGAATGAAATCCGAAACTGTTACCAAGTCCACAAAACACTCCATGACTGGCTCCTGACTGCTTCTAACACACCAGTGTCTACCAGTGTCCCCCCACCTACTCAGTTCCAGGTGCACTTGCCTTCTCATTCCTTCTTGGACAAGCTCATTCCTTCTCGGGGTCTTTGCATTTGCTATTTCTCTGCCAGGGATGCTCTTTCCCAAATATTCTGAAGGCCTGCTAATTTCATTCAGGTTTTTACTCAGTCGACATCTGTCTAAATACTCAAGACCATCCTTGGATACTCTGTAACTTATTTCTCTGCTTTATTTCTCTTATAGCACTGATCACTGTCTGAAATCATGTTACATATTTAGTTTTTAACTGGCTCACTTCCACTATAATGTAAATTCCTTGACAGCAAAGACCATCATTCATGTTTACTCCTGTAGCCCCAGTGCCATGTACAATGCCTGGCATAAAGTAAGCACTCAAAATTATTTGTTGTATGGATGAATAAATGAAATGTGATTTTCATGCTAGCCCCCATTGATTCCCCTCTCCTACCTGAGGAAATAATTATTCAAATAAACATTTAACCTAAAAAAAGCAGGCATCTCAGACTAAACATGGGCTAAAATAGATAATCATAATGAGATAATATTTGTTGAATGCTAAATAAATTCCAGAAACTATTCTAAGCATTTTATGGATATCAATTTATTTCATCCTCACAAAAACTCTGTGAGGTAGGTCTACAATTATCTCCATTTTAGAGAAAAGGAAACTAAAGCACTGAGAGATGAAGCATTTTTCCCAGGGTAACACAGCTTGTAAGAGGAAGAGCCAAGATTCAGATCTATGCCATCTGGCTGCAGAGCCTGCATTTTCCCCAGAATTTTCCATTCTTGGTCATTATGCTATAATATTATGGTCAAATCCTTGAGATTTAAGAGAATCTTTGGAGGAATCTGAATTCTTTCTCTGAACCTAAGCCTCCTCTGATCTGAAGTTGGTAAATAAAGGAGCGTCATGTCTTGAGCAGAAGCCCTTCCACTTTCCTTGCCTGATTGTTGTTACCATGAGTCAGCCAGTCTAGAGCTGGATCATCAAGACTTTCGAGAGGAGGGGATGAGAATCAGGGGCTTGGAGAAGGGAGCTGCTAGGTAGTTATAGAACAAGCCACCACCTCCTAACCACAGGTCAGAGAAGTTATTGGAAATTACTTTATCATCATAAAGATGAACTATGTGTTGTTTTGTGGGCAGATGTTTTGTGGGGTATGTGGAATGTGGGAAAAAGAACAGAGAGAAAGAAGGACAAGAGAGGAAAATAAGAAGGGAGGGAGGGAAGAAGAGTAGAAGAGAGGGAAGGAGAGAGAAAGAGTAAAGGAGACAGGAAGGGAGAGATATGGGGAGGGCATGGGGGAAGGTAGGCGTGTTGTTGGGAAAGCTCTTGGAGATGTTAAACTTTGTGTACATTTGGGATTTGCTGCTCTTTACTGATCTCTGCTGAATTCTCTCCTAGCTCCACTCTGCGAACCAACTGGTGAGTTGCACTTCCCTTTCTTCTTCACGGTCTGTGGGTATCTTGTCATGCGAGCCAATGCAAGAGGACTGTGGATGGCTGTCTGACATCTGGTGACAGCCACTGGGATATACAAATGACAGCGGCTCCCTTGGGCCCAAGCTGCTTGGGTTCACGCCAATTTCTGTACCTGACACGTGCCAGGTCAGCTCGGGAGCACTCTTGCTCTGACCTCTCAAGACAACAGTCTTTCTTCCGGGAAATCCCAGCTTAGGGAGGAAGATGCTGTTTGCACAAGGAAGTCGGTGGGTGTTGAAGATTAATGTTAGGAGAATCTCTGCCCTGTCAGTCTCAGGGGCTCCAAGGCTCCTGCGTATTCCCCACCTGGTTGCTCCACCAGGAGTAATGGAGGAAATACCAAAGTCACACATCCATGGAAAACATTACACTCAATCCTCAGACCATGTGCAAAACGAAGTGGTACTGCTGCCTCCTTCCTATTTTCAGCACTGCTCTGCAGCCACAGCTGTTACCCCAGTGTGATTCCTCTCTCTCAGACTCAGGTGTCTGCAAATTTACTTCCTTGCTCTGATCCTGATTCAAAGTGTTACTTTTACGAGATGAAGAGAGGAGGAAATTTTCCCCCACAAGGAATCTTTCACTTAAGTGTGTTTAAATCTAGTCTGTGTTAGAACTGCTCTCTTGTACATACTAACTATAGGGTTAAAAGAGGTTATCCTTCTACCTCAAGAACACAGGCTGTGTGTGCAACGAGGGAACACAGGATTAGGAATTCCCATGACCAGAGATATTCAGAACCAACCTGCCTTCTGGGTTCCTCACCTGACATCTGTCCAAGTCTAACTCATGCCTTGTGTTAATGCCATGATGTCTTGTGCCTGGCCCCGCTTTTATCCCATAGAACATGTATCCAATCATAGCCTAAGCAGAAATCCAAAGCCACATCCAGGATGAAGAAACAAAACTTCTGTCACCAGGAGTTTGTCAGGTAGTCTCTGTGCCTGAGAATTATCTGAAACAGACTTTAAGCTGCAAAACTGAACTCCAGACCCTTGCAAACTGCCCTGTCCGGTGACCTACTCAAACCCCACCCCAGCCCCATTCAGAAGAGTGGGTTACAGGTGCCTAATGCCTTTTTTATTCCTTTCTCTGCTCAGCTCCCAAAGCTGTGCTGTTCCTCAGTCCACTGGGGGCTACAGTTTTCTAAGAAGAGAAAGTAGCTCTAATGTACAGGGTATTCCATGCCTCAGCACAGAGCAAACATTCTGGTACCATGGTTGAACTGATTTTTTAAAAGTCCCAGGGTAAAGCATTCCAATAGGAAGGCTTGAAGATTACAGATATCAGGCCAGGAATTACCTCTCAGTGATCTAGAACACCTAGCATTTTCATCTGATGAAGAGAGAAAAAGGCGTTTCTTAGGAAAATTCTTAAAATTTCCCAAAAAACAGAGGCTCTGAGGGTTGGATAAACAAATGCCCAAAGAGCCAATACTACGAGGGCTTTGGTGTTTCATGGGCTGCTGCAACTGGGGCAGATAAGGAGATGAGATGAAAGCAGGACACAACTTTACTCATCTTTAATTCATCCAGAAAAGAGCCCCTCAGACAGAAAATGGACACATCCCTGAGGTGTAAGGTATGGATTGAATTTTCTCCTTATGATCATGGCTTCTACAGAGGTTTTTATAGAAGTCTCAGAGCAAGACGCAGGGCATTTCCAGGCAAGTGCATGCCTGTTCCTTCCATTAGGAATAGCAGTAATAGGGGCAGGCGAGAAACAGTAAAGAGGGAATTGAGTTCCTCTAAGTCTTTTCCAGACTGACTGATCCTCCAATTCTCATATTCTGTCTTTGAAATAGATAGTATGGGTCTGAGATGTCAGAGGAAAGGGAATAGAAGAAAATAACCAATATAGCTTACAAGGATGAATGAAATATGTTCACTTTTCCTAAAACTTCAAGCTTCATCATCTCCAGTGCTAACTCCAGTGACAGTGATCAATAACCCTGCACTGTCTCCAAAAAGGGCTTTTTTAGTTCATGGATAGAAACTTCAAAGAGTAAGAACCAAGTCAAAGGTAAGAGTTGCCTTGTGGAAGGAGGTGATGCTGCACAGGGTCAGGATGTGCTGGGGGTGAGTCCATGGGCCTCTTGGGGGGACAATGTGAGGGTTGGTCTGTGTGTCCAAATGGCTGGTTCTTTGAGTCCTGTTTCAAATGCTGAGAACACAAAGTGCCTCTTACCAGAAACCCTGACCCCCATTGCCCTGGAATATGTGTTTAATCCTTCTCTCTAGTGGTGTTTCTGACAGCCAGCCCCTCTCGGCCCGTAGAGGGGAACTCAATGACCCTGACCTGTAAGACCCAGCACCCTCCACACAAGTCAGATGTCCAGTTCTGCTTCTTCAAAGATGGTCAAGTTCTGGGGCAGGGCTGGAACAGCTTCCCGAACTTCCAGATTGCCACCATGTGGAGGGAAAACTCAGGATCCTACTGGTGTGGAGCAAAGAGTCAGTCATTCAAAGAGAAATGGAGCCGGAGTATCCAGATACATGTTCAGAGTGAGTGCCAGTGGGGCCCCCTGCTGGGGTGGGCTGAGAAGGACAGAGGCACAAGGCCGATCTTTCCTGACTGTTGTATTCTGCTCCTGCAGTTTAAGAGATATACCTGAGCTTCTCTTTTCATCAGAGTCTTTAAGGGATCTTCCCTTATCCTTGCTATTCCCATTCAAGTAAACAGAAGAATGTTTAGGAAATCCTTACTGTGTGTCTTCACTGCGCTGAAGAGTGTGGGGGAAATAGCTACATAATACATGGTCCCTGATTACAAGAAGCTGATGCTCAACCAGTGTCCTAAACAACTAGGGTGAAATATGTGGTGTGTAGGGTTTACTATTAATAGAAACCTTAGAGAAGGGAGAAATCTGACTGAGGTGGTAAAAGAAGGCTTTGTGGGGAAGGGCTCAGGGAGGAGAAGTTGGGGCCTGATTTTGAAAGATAAAAAGAAAAGAGGGAGTTTTGTGATTCTGAACCATGTTATTCCATGTCAGCGTTGCCACTTCTGACATCCTCTCCTGTTCTCAGACAAAGACATGTCCATTGTGCCATAAAGCAAATGTCTAATACCTCCAGAAGCCTGGGCTTTCCCAGACTTGCTCAAAACTCAACACTGGTAAACCTGGACCACCACAAAGAAACCTCTGGACAGTTCATATGCTGCAGGCCCTGTTCTGGGGCTTCACACATGTTCAACTGAAAGTTCACAACTATAGGAGAAAACTGTCATTATCATCTCCATTTTACAGATGGGAGATTGAGTCTCAGAGAAGTTAAGCAATTTGATCAAGCATACACAGTATGAGTTGGAACAAGCATTCAAACCCAGGCAGTTTGACTTGTAACCTGGACATGCAACTGCTATACTACTGCACCTTGAAAAACGAGTTTGAGAGATCAGTGTTCTGGGAATCACATTGTCCTAGGCAGGGAGGCAATGTTGCATCCTCTGTGGTAGTTTTATGGTATCTTTCTTACCCTACCACTATCAACCCAACCAATACCAATTTCAAATCAGCAGAATTCCCCTCCACCCCACCTTACCCCTGCCATTAAACTATATAGATCATTGACTTTATCTGAGGCCTTTGCTTTTGAGACTGTCACATCTCCTCTATGTCCCTGAAATTCTCCCTACTCAGGGCCCTCCTGCGTCATCTTGTGTTCGTGTAGGAGTTCCTGTCAGTAATGTGAGCTTGGAGACACAACCTCCAGGGGGACATGTGATGAAGGGAGAGAAGCTGGTTCTTGTCTGCTTGGTCGCTGTGGGCACTGGAGATATCACCTTCCTTTGGTACAAAGGGGCCCTGGGTTTAAACCTGGAAGAAAAGACCCAGCGTTCACTGACAGCGAAGTTTGAGATCCCTACGGTGAGGGAGAGTGATGCTGAGCAATATTACTGTGCAGCTGACAATGGCTATGGCCCCAGTCTCAGTGGGCTGGTGAGCATCACTGTCAGAAGTAAGTTCCACTACCCTTCAGCTCAGCCAGCAGATCACAAACTGGGTTCCATGTTCCCCTGGGGCACCCTGAAAAAGTTCAATGGGGCTAAGCCTCTGTGGGCAGGGATTATGAGTATGTCACATCATCAGAGACTCTCTCTGATGGTCCTCTATCTCTCTCAGTTCCAGTGTCTCGCCCTGTCCTCACCCTCAGGGCTCCTGGGGCCCAGGCTGTGGTGGGAGACATGGTGGAACTTCACTGTGAGGCCTGGAGAGGCTCTCCCCCAATCCTGTACAAGTTTTATCATGAAGATGTCACCCTGGGGAGCAGCTCAGCCCCCTCTGGAGGAGGAGTGTCCTTCAACCTCTCCCTGACTGCAGAACATTCTGGAAACTACTCCTGTGAGGCCAACAATGGCCTGGGGGCCCAGCGCAGTGAGGTGGTGCAGCTCAACATCACAGGTATAGCTCAGGCTATGGAACTGTCTGGGTCAATGTCTCTTTCTCAGCATCCTAGAAGAGTTTTGCTGACCCCAAATGTTTTTGGTGGTGTGCTACCAAAGATGGGGCTTCTGCAGGTGGTACTGTCCTGGGAGGTCTATCTGAGGGGGCATGGAGGACATGAAGGCTGGGTGCCTCTCTTCTCCTTTAATCAATGTGATAAGCTGAAAGTCCCTAGACAAAGTCCCCTCCCTCTGGGAAGAGCAGACCTTGGCTTCAACCCACACTCAGGATGTCTGCTCTCCAAATCCAAGTGCTTCTCCTTGGCAGCTCATGTACAGGTCTTTCCCCTCAGTGCCTACAGAGGACAGAAAAGAACTTCTTACTTCACGAGTCATTGAGGGGCTGCTTGGCATCCTGGGTCCTACCACTATGGCCCTATTATTTTGCTGCTGGCTCAAGAGAAAAATAGGTTAGTATTGATAGGGATTGATATCTTGTTACTCTGACCTTTGTTTTCACTGAAATAGGCTAGATTTGTGACGTGTACTGTAAAGGATGAATATATCCTGTTAGCCACTCTGCCTACAGATCTGCTCACAATCCCCAGCATGGGAATGGCAAGGTTAAAGTAGCACAACATTTTTAGTAATGTTCTCCATCCCTCATGTGTTATCAGTCAAGGTTCAGCTTATATCTTGTGCTTCTGTGATTTAATTTTTATACAAAAATGAAACCCTATTTAAAATAACAAATCAGCCACTGGAAGCACAGTGAGCAGTTCCAGCTCTACTGACCACCCCCCAGTTAAAGTCAATGCAGCAATTCTTTTTTATTTATTACGGTAATGTTGGCTTATAACATTATATAGCTTTCGGGTGTACATCATTATAATTTGACTTCTGTCTACACTACAATGTGTTCACCAGCAAAAGTCTAGTTTCCACCCGTCACCATGCAAATGTCCCCCTTTACCGCTTTTGCCCTCCCCCCACCAATGCATTAATTCTTATTCAGCTTAGAGTATTGTCACATTCTCCCTGAAATGATCATCCACACACCCACACTTTCTACTCATTGCTAGATCTTTCTCACTTTTCAGCGTAAATATAATTTTCTCCAAGAGGCTTCACCCGGCCGTACAGCCTACAATTCTTTTCTATTATTCTTCATCAGAGTACCAATTTATTTAGCTTCATACTTTATCATAATTGGTAATTACATATTTATTTGTATGTTTAATCGTGGTCTCCTGGTCTCCACTGAACAAGTTCCAGATGGGGCAAGAGAAGACAATGTGAGTTCTCAGTTAAATTCCAAGCTTTTCCTGCATCTTTGGGCACCTCACTCATCTATAATGTGGCTGGGGGAGTGCCTACTTCTGAGGACTCTTGTGATAAGATTAGGTGGTTAGGTTGTAAAACCAAAAGCAAAAAATATAATAGGTGTAAGAGTTTAGAGGCATGGGCTTAAGTCCTAGCTCTGGTATAAACTGTGTTTTGGGAAGCTCGCTTGACTGCTCTGGACCTGTCTCTTCATCTACAAAATGAAGGATCTGCGTAAATGATTGCCAGGATGTCCTCTGGACACATGGTGGCATCTTGTGATGGGCATCCTGGCACGAGGAGCGTTCCTCGCACAAGGGCTATATGAAAGCACTGAGAAAGAGTTCCTCCATTGACATGTATGCTCATTTATTTAACTTGCAGGAAGATGTTCAGCCAGGAATCCACCCAGGTGAGGCCTCTGCTTTTCCTGTGTGCACTGACAATGTAGAAAAATCCATTTTAGAAAATTTGAATTGTCCTCTTTCATGAGGTTTTCTTTTCATATTTTATTATATCCAAAACTGTCACTCTAGAGTCCTCCCACTGATAACTTAGAACATTCATTTGCTATTCCTCTTCTTTTATATAGTAACTAATTTAAATCCTTTCATCATTCTTCCTAATTTGTCTCCTTCACATTACATTACTTTGACCCGTTTCATGCATTCATTCAATCAATTAACCAATATCTGAAGGTCTGTAAGTCATTCTGTTGAGTGCTGAAAGGCATGAAAATATGGAAATATCTTGAGTCTTAGAGTAGTTAAGATATATACACATTTCTGTAATACAGGTCAGAGAGTAATAAACATAATGAAAAATTGTTGATGAAGTTCTTTAGCAGTTTAGAGGAGGAGGAGATTTTCAAAATACTTCCATCTGAGGATAACCTATGGAATACGTTTAGTTGATACATTTTTATAGTATATTATTGTTTATGCCAGAAAAAAACAGATTTTTTTTTTTCCAAATCAGAGTAGCACTCTTTTAGTGGTACATGTACATGCAAGACGGTTTTCTCCTCAGGCTGCTTCTTCTGCCCAGCAACCTGTTTTCCATCTTGGACGAACCAACATTTCTTCATTCAATATTTACTGAGCACCTGTGATATGAATGGCACTATTCTGGGTGTGGGCAATACCACAGTGAGCCAGTCAGATAAGGACTTTACACTCATGAAATACATAGTCTAGTGACACTCTGCAATGCCCTATGCAGACCAGGTATAAGGCTGTGGCTTGTGCCATACAGCTGTGATGATTTTCCTGTAAATTAGTATTCTGCTCAAGACTTTCTATAGTCTTCTCTCCTTCAGTGTCTTAGTCATAATCTCAGTTAGTGATATCTGGGACATCTGGGATGCTATCCCAGATAGGTAGCATGTGTTTCTGTGTTTGCAGGAGCCCTCCCAGCCCTGTACCCCGACAACCCACCTACCTCAACTCACCTGACCTAGTGCAACAACAGCCTGAATATGAAAATGGTGAGGCTTCTCCTAGCCAAATCTGACCCTGCTGTGCCCCAGCCACTTCTGTAAATAGGTGACTCATCAGTCTTCATAGCTGTGACAGGTGGTAAGTATAGAGTAAGTTCAATGGCAGGACGAAGGGACTTGTGATGATGCCTCCTTTTTTCTCTTGCAGTGAATGTGGTAAGGGGGGATGAGGTTTATTCTTTGGTGTACCACATGCAGCAGGAACGGCAATCAGCAGCAGCAGGTGAGACATGAGGGAGTGAATTTGTCTCTGATTTTTGTCTTTCCTGGAACCAAAGGGATAGTCAGAGGCCGTGTATGGCAGTATGGCAGCGTTCTTCCACGCTGCTTCTTCTCCCCTTGGAGCTGACCGTGAGCATTGCTGTGCCTATCTGAACACTGGAAGCTGCCTCCAGGAGAGCCCAGTGCTGATGCTAACTTGTCTCCTGCATATCTCACTCCGTAGTCAGATGGCAGCACTGGAGATGGCAGCTTCTGCCTGCCCTCTTTGAGTAGCCCTATGCACTCCCGGTAGCACCCCATCACAGCTG
This sequence comes from Tapirus indicus, assembly GCA_031878705.1. Taxonomy (NCBI): domain Eukaryota; kingdom Metazoa; phylum Chordata; class Mammalia; order Perissodactyla; family Tapiridae; genus Tapirus; species Tapirus indicus. Next base: position 58,347,209 of record CM062922.1, on the reverse strand, counting down.
CCCAGTTGCTGCTGTTGTCCCATCCCATACATGCTGGGCCCAGAATTGCTGAGAGGTATAAATGCCAGTAGGGTCCTACTTACTTCCCCCATCCCCAGGCTGCCAATATTCCTCTGTATAGTAAAGGAATAATATTTGCGATGGGTAGAAAAGCGAGACAGAAAGTATTAGTGGAAATAAATCCACAGGAAATAGACAGGAGAGGAAGAAGCCTTTATTAACATTGACTTAGAAAAGGCGTTTAAGTATAAGTGGAATCTGACAGCGTGTACCGTACCTTTTCCTCCACAGTAGAACCCCGGAGAACACATATTCAGGATAAGGTGAGTTGGAATCCCTATTCTTTCCTGCATGCTCTTTCTCTCTTTCTTCTGGGGACTCGTTCTCAAACTTTCAAAATTACGGCCACTTAGGAAAAACAAAAGATCCCATGGTCGATCTTCTCCCTTATCTCCCCCCACAGTGGGGATAAAAACATTTGGTTATAGCAATAAAGTGTCACTGTACAAGGAAATTTTGGAGGTTATGTATACATTTCCTTTAGCAGTGGACGTATGGATGATTTGCAGTTAAACTGTAGTGCATGCCTAGTCTAACAGTTCTATTTACTTGAAAATCTTTATCATGAAATACTGTTGAACCATACACACGTCACTGTGCTCTAAGGTTAGCCAAACAACTTGTAGAAAACTAAATTAATATTGAACAAAGCTAAACCAGTAGTGATTTGTGTCATTAAAACTCAGTAATTTGTAAACCTTGAACAGTTCAAGACATCACTGACAATACAAAAATACCTTCAGAATATTACAGGAATTCCAATTGTCCAAGTGTTCAAGGACAGTAGGTGCTTTGTAATTTTGTCTAGTGTGATGTGGCAGCCAGATGACTCAGACACAATTCCTGTCCTTGGTCAACTCCAGTGACACACTAAATTTAGTTTGTGAATACAAAATTTTGACATCCTTAAAAAATGACAGCCTAGGGAACTAACAATGGCCCATTAGAATGAGAGAAGGCCTTGTATGTTTTGATCAGCTTGCAGCTCATCAGGGGCACTTCTGTGGCCAACCAGTGGGATGCAGGCCTTTGAAAATGCTAGCCTAGGGCCACAGTCTTCTAATTTATATGCTGTGTGGCGTGCCATGATAGGATGCATCCAGGCTGATTGGGGAAGAGAACCCATGGGAAGCATATTCTTCTTGTCTTCCCTGCTCTTGTCCTATCCATGTGCCTTTGCTTGTAGGACTCCTCAGCCATATATTCCTGGCTGAATAAGGCAAAAGTTACAGATGTGGACTATGACGACGTTATGTAAAGTTATGGAAGGTTCTGCTCCTTGGAAACCACCCATGACCTCATGACTCAGAGCCAATATGTTCTTCGGAGATCCTGGAGGAGTCACCTTTCCAGTACCCCTCACCCAGGTGCTTTCCTCCATGAGTCTACTCCTGCAACTACTGTGATGTGAAGTTGGCTCAAGCCCTGAAGAAGTCACCCAGGAGAACTGTCATGAACGCAGAAATGGGAAGGACTTTGTTAGCAGAATCGGATTCCTACTGGCTCTTTCAGGCACAGATCTAATTGTGCTCTAACTTCTTTTTACAAGAGGAGACAGGATGGGCTAAAAAAGGAGACAGGATGGGATCTTGGGGGAAGGACAGTGACGCTTAGAGTCCACAGACCCAAGGTTAGTGATTTTGTGGGACTGCTCCATACAGAGGGCTGTGTCCATCATTTTGTCCAAGTGCTTCCTCTGCTCAGACAGTACAGAACTCCAGCCCTGCCACTTACATTAATCATCCTGTTTCTGTATAAATGTGACTCAGTGCATTTGGGGTCATTGTTACCAAATGAGAATTAAAATAAAGTTACATAAAAAGTTATTGTGGTTACACTTGATTTTAGTGACATATTTTGTATGCACAGGCCAATCTAGATCCCCCATATTTATAATGAGATACAATCTTTGTAAGTTTCACCACATCCAAAATTCTGTATTTATTGCAGACTCTAAAAGATTTATGATTACAATTTTTCTTCTTTTATTCACAAACTTTTTGAAAACACGTGTGATAATATGGTTTGGAGTCTGTACTTTAATTTTAAAACAATCATACACTAACTCATAAATTAAAACAATTTAAAAGTATATAATGTAAATATTTAAAATCTTCCCTATAATCTAATACCACAAGTGGTACCCACTGTTAAAAATTTAGCATTGTTAAAATCTTTGCTGTGCAGATATTTTTCTATCATGGTACAAACATTTATACATACATACACGTAAATATATACATATTTAGAAATATACCTGTTTAACAAAATATCCTGAAATATTTTCAAGTCTGTATATAGATCTATAGTACTATTTTAAAAGGCTGTGTAGTATTCTGTTATATAGATAAATCATAAAACATATTTTTCTTTTTTTATTTTGGTAAAATATATATAATATAAAATTTACCATTTTAACCATTTTAAGGGTCAAATTTAGTGCCATTAAATACTATCTTAATATATTTTAATCCTTTCAACCACTGATGGACATTAAGGTGGTTTCCAAAAATTTTGTATTATAAAAGAAATGCTAAAATAAAAGTCCTTACACAAATATATTTATGCATTCCTGATGATTCATCTGAAGGATAAATTTCTAAATCTGGGATTACTACATTTTAGGTTATGCACATGAGACGTTTTTGTTAAATACTCTTAAATTACTCTCGAGTAAGGCTGTATCAATTCACACATTCAGCAACAGTATATAAGAGAATCAATTTATGGGAGAAAAGTATCATTGTTATTACAATTTTTACAATTACTATCATGATATAAAATATTTCCATCACTCCAGAAAGTTCTCTCATATCCCCTCCCATTCAATTTCTGCCCCTCTAGAAACAACTACTGGATATTGTCTTTTAACTGTTTCTCCATTGCATGTGATGCAAATGTTTTGTCTAATCTTTCACTTCACTTTTTAATTACAGTGAATTTTAAAATATAGAAAGTTAGTTTTTGTGCAGCTAAATTTCAATTTTTTCCTTCTAGACTTTGAGTTTCTTTTCTTTCAGTCATCTTCTATCAGACCATGTTACTATGTTATAAAAATATTCTTATATTTTCTTATAGTGCTTTCATAATTTTGTTTTATATTCACCCAATCTATCATGTATATGTTTGGTATGAGGTAAGAATCTAAATTTTCCTGTTTTGGTGTTTATATTACATCTTTATTTTTTGGAATTAAAAAAACATTATGTGAGATAGAGATCTAACTTTATTTTTTCAAACAGATAAAAATTGCCCACTATTATTTATTAAATAGTCTGTTCCTTTTTCTTTTATTTCCATGCTACCTTATCTCATTCAAATAGAACATGTCTGATTTTAGCTTTCTGTTTAATACTACAGGTCTTCCTACTACTCTTCCTGTTGCATATATATGTTTCAACCATATTAGCCTCAGTATTCCTCAAACACATCAAATAAGTCTCAACTCAACAACTCTGTACTTGCTGTTTCCTATGCCTTGAATGTTCTTCCTCCTGACAGCCTTCCCCTCTTATTTCCTTTAGTTGCATTTTCTGCTTTGAGTTTCTGTCTCTGGCCCACAAAAATTTTTAACTTTTTTTTAGGACAAATGTAGATTTTCATATGTTATATTTTGTCTGCCACGTCTATGTACTTGGACCTCAGTGAGGGCCTCAAAGGATGAAATTGGAGCACCATGTGCTCAGAAAAGCTTGAACTTCTTAGTAAGATCAGACTTTTACCTTAACATTTGCATTAAACCTCTGCATCGCTTCTCACATTCCTTATGTCTTAACCAATTTCTTTCTTTTATTCCCCCAGTCTTATTGAGATATAATTGACATATAATAATGAGTAAGTTTAAGATGTAAAACTTGATGATTTGATCCAAGTATATATTGTAAAATGGTTACCACAATAAGGTTACTTAACACCTTCATTAGCACACATAATTACCTTTTTGTGTGTGTGGTAAGAACATATAAGATCTACTTTTTTGGAAACTTTCAATTATATAATACAAGAATGTTAACTGAAGTCAGATGCTGTGTATTAGACCCCAAGAATTTATTAATCTTATACCTGGAAGTTTGTACCCTTTGACCAACATATTCCCATTTCCCCCAATCCCCAACCTATGGAAACTGCCATTCTACTCCCTATTTCTACCGTTCAATGTTTTTAGATCCCACATGTAAGTGAGATCATATGGTATTTGTCTTTCTTTGACTTATTTCACTTAGCATAATGCCCTCAAGATCAATTCACATCACAAATTGCAGGATTTCCTTCTTTCTCATAGCTGAATAATATTCCATTGTTATGTTATAGAGAAAACACCATGTTTTCTTTATCCATTCATTTGTCAATGAACACTTAGGTTCCTTCCATGTCTTGGCTATTGCAAATAATGCTGCAGTGAATATGGGGGTGCAGATATCTCTCCAAAAAAGTGATTTCTTTGAGACATATACCTGGAAGTGGGATTGCTAGATCATATGGTACTTCTCTTTTTGATTTATTGAGCAACCTCCGTACTATTTTCCATAGTAGCTGTACCAGTTTACATTACCATCAACAGTGTTCAAGCGTTTTCTTTTCTCCACATCCTGGCCGGCACTTATTTTCTCTTGTCTTTTTGATAATAGACATTCTAACAGGTGTGAGGTGACATCTCACAGTTTTGATTTGCAGTTCCCTGAGGACAGTAATGTTGAGCATCTTTTCATGAACCTATTGGCCATTCGTACATCTTCTTTGGAAAACTGTCTATTCAGGTCCCTTGCCCATGTTTTAATTGGATTATTTGATTTTGCTATTGAGTTGTATGAGCTTCTTATATATTTTGGATATTAACCCTTTAACAGATATATGGTTGGCAAATATTTTTTCCCATTCCATAGGTTGCCTTTTCATTTTGTTGATTGTTTCATTAGCTGTGCAGAGCTTTTCAGTTTGATGTAGTCCCACTTGTTTATTTTTGCTTTTGTTCCTTGTGCTTTTGGTGTCATATCCAAAAAATTGTTGCCAAGACTAATGTCAAGGAGGTTTTTCCTTGTTTTCTTCTAGGAGTTTTAAGATTTCTGGTCCTACATTTAAGTCTTTAATCCATTTCAAGTTAATTGTTGTCAGTGGTGTAAGATAGGGTTCTGGCTTCATTATTTTGCATGTGAATATCCAGTTTTCCCAACATCGTTTATTGAAGAGGTTCTACCTTCTTCATTGAGTATTCTTGGCTCTGTTGTCAAATATTAGTTGACCATAGGTACATGGGTTTATTTCTGGGCTCTCAATTTTGTAACATTGGCCTAAGTGTCTGTTTTAATGTCAGTATTATACTATTTTTATTATGACAGCTTTACAATATAGTTTGAAATTAGAAAGTGTGATGTCTCCAGCTTTGTCCTTCTTCCTTGAGATTGCTTTAGCTATTTGGAGTCTTTTGTGGCTCTGTATAAATTTTAGGATTGTTTTTTCTATTTCTGTAAAAAAAAAACATTGTTGGAGTTTTGATAGGGATTGCATTGAATCCATAGATGGTCTGGTAGTATAAATATTTTAACAGTGTTAGTTCTTCTGATCCATGAACATAGAATATCTTTCCTCTTATTTATGTCTTCCTAATGTCTTACATCAAAGTCTTATTGTTTTCGGTTGACACATCTTTTACTTCATTGGTTAAATTTATTCCTAAGTATTATATTGTTTTTGATGCTATAATACATGGAATTGTTTCATTTGATTCTTTTCAGATAATTCATTGCTGGTATATAGAAATGCAACTGATTTTTTAAAATTGAGGTAACATTGGTTTATAACATTATATAAATTTCAGGTGTACATCATTATATTTCAGCTTCTGCAAACACTACGTTGTGTCCATCACCAAAAGTCTAGTTTCCATTCATCACTGTACAAATGTGCCCTTTATCCCTTTTGCCCTTCCTCAACTCCTCTTCCCCCCTCTGAGAACCACTAATCTGTTCTCTGTATCTATGTGTTTGTTTGTTTGTTTTTAATCTTCCACATATGAGTGAAATCATTTGGTATTTGCCTTTCTTCATCTGACTTATTTCGCTTAGCATAATACCCATTGTCCATCTGTGTTGTCACAAATGGCAAGATTTCAACCTTTTTTATGGCTAAGTAGTATTCCATTGTGTGTGTGTCTGTGTGTATATCTAAGTCTTGACTATTGTGAATAATGCTGCAATGAACATAAGGATGTATATCTTTTTGAATTAGTGTTTTCATGTACTTTGGACAAATACCCAGAAGTGGCATAGCTGCATCATATGGTAGTTCTATTCTTAATTTTTCTGAGGAATCTCCATACTGTTTGCCATAGTGGCTGCACAGTTTACATTCCCACAGTGTAGGAGGGTTCTTTTTTCTCCACATCCTCTCCAACACTTCTTATTTCTTGTCTTTTTAATAATAGCCATTCTGACAGGTATGAGGTGATATCTCATTGTGGTTTTGATTTGCATTTCCCTAATAATTAGTAGGGTTGAACATCTTTTCATGTGCCTGTTGGCCATCTGTATACCTTCTTTGGAAAAATGTTTGTCCAGATCCTCCGACCATTTTTTAATTGGGTTGTTCATTTTTTTGTTGTCGTTGAGTTGCATGAGTTCTTTATATATTTTGGATATTAACCCTTTATCAGATATATGGTTTGCAAATATCTTCTCCCAATTTGTAGGTTGTCTTTTCGTTTTGTTGATAGTTACCTTTGCTATGCAGAAGCTTTTTAGTTTGATGTATTGCCATTTATTTATTTTTTCTTTATTTTTCTCTTGCCTGAGGAGACATATCCAAAAAGATACTACTAAGAGAGATGTCAAAGAGTGTACTGCCTATGTTTTCTTTCAGGAGTTTTATGGCTTCAGGTCTTACATTCAAGTCTTTAATCCATTTTAAGTTAATTTTTGTATATGGTGTAGGATAGTGGTCTACTTTCATTCTTTTGCATGTGGCTGTCCAGTTTTCCCACACCATTTATTGAAGACAAATTCCTTTCTCCATTGTATGTTCTTGGCTCCTTTGTCAAAAATTAGCTGTCTATAAATGTATGGGTTTATTCACAGGCTTTCAATTCTGTTCCATTGATCTGTGTGTGTTTTTCGGAGTACCATACAGTATTGATTAATGTAGATTCGTAGTATACTTTGAAAGAATGATACCTCCAGCTTTGTTCTTTTTTCCTCAGGATTCTTTTGGCGATTTGAGGTCTTTTGTTGTTCTACACAAATTTTAGGATTCTCTGTTCTATTTTCATGAAAAATGTCATTGAGCTTTTGATAAGGATTGCATTGAATCTTAGGTTGCTTTAAGTAACATGGATATTTTAGATATGTTAGTTTTTCCCATCCATGGGCATGGTATACCTTCCCATTTTTTTGTGTCTTCTATGATTTCTTTCAACAATGTCTTATAGTTTTCAGTGCACAGGTCTTTCACCTCGTTGGTTAAATTTATTCCTGGGTATTTTATTCTTTTTGTTACAGTTGTAAGTTGGATTGTATTCTTGATTTCTCTTTTTACTAGTTTGTTGTTAGTGTATAGAAATGCAACTGATTTTTTGTATGTTAATTTTGTACTCTGCAACTTTACTATATTTGTTTATTATTTCTAATAGTTTTTTGTTGGATTATTTAGGCTTTTCTATGTATAAAATCATGTCATCTGCAAATAGTGACAGTTTTACCTCTTCCTTTCCAATTTGAGTACCTTTTATTTCTTTTTCTTGCCTAATTGCTCTGGCTAGGATTTCCAGTACTATGTTGAATAACGGTGGTGAAAGTGAGCATCCTTGTTTTGTTCCTCTTCTTAGAAAAATAGTTTTCAGTTTTTCCTCATTGAGTATGATGTTAGCTGTGGGTTTTTCATATAAGGCCTTTATTATGTTGAGGTACTTTTCTTCTATACCCATTTTATTGGGAGTTTTTATCAAAAGTAGATGCTGAATCTTGTCAAATGCTTTCTCTGTATCTATTGAGATGATCATGTGATTTTTGTTAATGTAGTATAACATGCTTCATTTTTTAAAATAGTGTAACATGCTGATTGATTTGTAGATGTCGACCCACGCTTGCATCCCTGGAATAAATCCTACTTAATCATGGTGTATGATCTTTTTAATGTATTATTGTATTCAATTCGCTAGTATTTTGTTGAGGGTTTTTGCATTTATGTTCATCAGTGATATTGGCCTGTAATTTTCCTTTTTTGTGTTGTCGTTGTCTGATTTTGGTATAAGGGTAATATTGGCCTTATAAAATGAGATAGGAAGTGTCCTCTCCTCCTCAATTTTTCAGAAGAGTTTGAGAAGGATAGGTATTAAATTTTCTTTGAGTGTTTGGTAGAATTCACAAGAGAAGCCAGCTGGTCCTGGACTTTTGCTTTTTGCAAAGTTTTTGATTGCTATTTCAATCTCCTTACTAGTGATCAGTGTATTCAGATTCTCTATTTCTTTTTGATTCAACTTTGGAAGGTTGTATGCATTCTAAGAATTTATCCATTTCTTCTAGGTTATCCAATTTGTTGGCATGTAGCTTTTCATAGTATTCTCTTACAATCCTTTGTATTTCTGTGATATCTGTTGTAATTCTTCTCTTTCATTTTTAATTTTATTTATTTGAGCCTTCTCCCTTTTTTCTTAGTGAGTCTAGCTAAGAGTTTGTCAATTGTGTTTATCTTTTCAAAGACCCAACTCTTAGTTTCATTGATCTTTTCTATTGTCTTTTTAGTCTCTATTTCACTTATTTCCACTTTGACTTTTATTATTTTCATCCTTATACTGAGTTTGGGCTTCATTTGTTCTTTTTCTAATTCCATTGGGTGTAATGTTAGATTGTTTATTTGAGATTTTTCTTGTTTCTTGAGATAGACCTGTATTGCTATAACCTTCCCTCTTAGTACTGCTTTTGCTGCATCCCACAGATTTTGGTATGTCATGTTTTCATTTCCATTTGCCCCCAGATATTTTTTGATTTATCCTTTGATTTCCTTGTTGATCCTATATTTTTTCAGTAGCATATTGTTTAGTTTCCTTGTATTTGTGACTTTTCCAGCTTTCTTTTTGTAGTTGATTTCTGGTTCATCCTGTTGTAGTCAGAAAAGATTCTTGAAATAATTTCAGTCTTCTTAAATTTATTGAGACTTGTTTTGTTTCCCAACGTATGGTCTATCTTTGACATGTGCACTTGAGAAGAATGTGTATTCTACTGCTTTGGGATGGAATGTTCTATATATATCTATTAAGTCCTTCTGGTCTAATTTTTCACTGAAGACTGTTGTTTCCTTGTTGACTTTCTGTCTGGATGATCTATCCATTGATATAAATGGCATATTAAAGTCTTCTACTACTGTTGTGTTGCTGTCAATTTCTCCTATTAGGCCTGTTAATAATTGCCTGATATATTTTGATGCTCTATATATTCTTGATGGATTGTTCTCTTTATCATTATATAAGATCTATCTTTGTCTCTTGTTATCTTTGTTGTTGAAGTCTATTTTGTGTGATATAATGGCTACACCCACTTCTTTTGGCAGCCATTTTCTTGGAGTATCACCTTCCATCCCTTCACTTCAAGCCTATGTTTGTCTTTAGGGTTGACATGGGTCTCCTGGAGGCAGCATGTTGTTGGGTCTTGTTTTTTAATCCATCCAGCCACTCTGTGTCTTCTGATTGATGAATTCAATCTATTTACATTTAGGGTGATTATTGATATATGAGGACTTAATACTACCATTTTATCTTTTGTTTTCTGGTTGTTCTATATTTCCATTGTTTCTGTCTGCCATTTCAATTTGTTGGGGTTTTTTTGTGATGTTCTTCTCAGTTTCCTCTTGTTTTATGTTTTGTGTCTCTGTTCTGAATTTTTCTTTTGTGATTACCTTGAGGTTTGTATAAAAGGTCTCATAGACAAGATAGTCCTTTTTCTGCTGATAGCATCTTATCTTCATTTCCCTATGCAGGTTCCATCCTTTTCCTCTCCCCTTCTATGCTTTTGTTGTCACAAATTTTCCCCTTTTGTATTGTGAGTTTGTTGCCAAATTGAAGTGGTTATTTTTAATACTTCTTTTCCTTTTAACCTTTATCTTATAATGAATTGTTTACTAACCTATTCTGATATAGAGTTGCAATTTTCTGATTCTACCTGTCTATTGATCACCTTGCTCAAAGCTTTATATAACTTTGCCTTTTTGTTTCAGGCAGGAGAACTCCTTTCAATACTTCTTGTTGGCAGGTCTTGTGGCAATGAACTCCCCCAGCTTTTGTTTGTCTGGGAAAGACTTTATTTCTCCTTCACATTTGAAAGATAACTTTGTTGGATAGAGTATTCTTGGCTGACAGCTTTTATCTTTCAATATTTTGAATGCAACATTCCACTCTCCTGGTCTGTAGAGTTTCTTCAGAGAAATCTGCTGATAGGCTAATGGAGTTTCCCTTGTAGATTATTGTTTTTTTCCCTGTCTGTCTTTAATATTCTTTCTTTGTCATTGACTTTTGACAGTATTATTATCATGTGTCTTGGAAAAGGTCTTTTTGTATTGAGATAATTAGGTGTTCTATTGGCTTAATGGATTTGTATATCCAGTTCTTTCTCCAAGTTTGGGAAGTTCTCAGCTGTTATTTCTTTAAATATGCTCTTCCTTCTCCTCTTCTCCTTCTGGGTTAACCTTTAGCCCTAAATTGCCCTTTCTATTGGAGTTGGATAATTCTTGTACAATTTCTACATTTTAAAAAATCTTAGTTCTCTCTCCAATTCTACTTGCATCATTTCTAGGTTTCTGTCTTTGTGCTTCCTAATTCTCTTTTCCATATAGTCTGCTCTATTTCCATTGCTTTCTAATACATTCTTCATCTCGTTTATTGAGTTCTTCAGCTCCAGAATTTCTGTTCAGATCTTTTTGAGAGTTTTAATGTCTTTGGTAAAGTATTCCCTCTGTTCATTGATTTTATTCCCAAGCTCATTGAACTGCCCTTCTGAGTTTTCTTGTAGCTTCTTGAGTTTCTTCGTGACAGCTGTTTTGAATTCTTTATCAGTTAGATCACAATATTCCATGACTTTATGTTTGCTTTCTGGAGAATTGTTATTTTCTTTTTGCGATGCCTTGTTACTGTGGCTTTTTGTGGTGCTTGCTGAGTTATTCCTCTGCTGGCACATTTGTTGTAGCAAATACTTTTCTTACTTAGGTATAGTTTTGTTTTGATTCAAACTATTCAGCTGGTTGAAAATTAGAGGCTTTTCTTTTGTTTTTCAGTAGGAGGCACTTTAACACTAGTTTTTGGTTTCTCTTACTTGAGCTGCTTCTGCCTATATCTGAAGATCAGCAAGTTCCACCTTGCACCACTTCTGTACAGGGTGTCACTGGTACTCTTTTTATTGCTGCCTGCAACTCTGGGAGTCACTGATGCCTTGCTGTTGCTGGTGTCACTGTGGTCTCTGGCTTCACCATGGGGGGTATAGAAATGGCTGATGCCTCCACCATGTCCAGGATCACCTGGGTCAGAAACCCTACTGCTGTGTTGGGGAGAGGAGTAGGGTGGGGAGGGAGCTGGGTTCATGGGCCACTGCCTCTGCTGTTTTCAGTTATCTTGTGGCCACAGGCGCCACCGTGGGTGGGATGTCAGGGTCATATGAGCACCTCCATTGCTGCTACCAGGCTCTGAGCAATAGCCAGAGGGCCCAGGATTGTGGGGCTCTGCCTCCACTATGCTCGGCTCCCTGTGGCTGCAGGTGCTGCCACAACTGGCTGACCAGAGTCAGACATGCACCTTCACTGCTGCCCACTGGGTTCTGTGGTGCTGTGGGTCGCTGGTTCAGCCTTCATGGTTGGGGGTCTAAAGTCCTGGGCACCACCTCTGCTGTTCCCCCATTTTGCCTCATCTATGTGCTCCAATCCACCCATCTTCATATGTACTGGTGTGAGGATCTCTCCACTGTCCTGGTGTGTTGGGCAATGTAGCCTTGGTTGGATTATGAATGTTCTACTTGCTGTAGATTGAAGGAGAGAGACAACGGGATCCTCTCACAACACCACAATGATGACCTTGGCACACAACTAACTCTCATGTGTTGATTTTGTAACCTAAAACTTAACTGAATTTGTTTGTTATTTTTAACAATGTTTTGGTGGAGTCTTGAGAGTTTTCCATATATCAGATCATGTTATCTGCAAACAGACAATTTTATTTCTTCCCTTCTGATCTTTTTTCTTGTCTAATTTCTCTGGGTAGGGCTTCTAGTACTATGTTGAAAAGGAATGGTGAGAGTGGGCACTCTTGCTTGTTCCTAATTTTTGAGGAAAAGCTTTCAGCTTTTCATCATTGAACATGATGTTAGCTGTGGGCTTGTCATATATGGCCCTTAATATGTTTAGATACATTCCTTCTATACTGAATGTTGAGAGTTCTTATTATGAAAGGATGCTGAATTTCATAAAATGATTTTTCTACATCTATTAAGATGATCATTTTATTTTTTATTTTTTATTCTATTAAATTGATGTATCACATTTGTTGATTTGAATATACTGAACCATCCTTGTATCCCAGGGATGAATTCCATTTGATCATGGTGTATGATTCTTTTAATGTGCTGTTGAATTTGATTTGCTAGTATTTTGTGGATAATTTTTGCATCTTTATTAATTGGGGATATTGGCCTGTAGTTTTCTTTTCTTGTAGTGTTCTCATTTGGCTTTGGTATCAAGGTCATTTTGGCCTTGAAAATGTTTTTGTACATGTTCCTTCCTCTTCAATATTTTGAAGACTTAAGAAGGATTGACTTTAATTCTTCTTTAAATGTTTGGTAGAATTCACCCATGAAACGATTTTGTCCTGGGCTTTTCTTTGTTGGAGGGTTTTTGATTACTGATTCAGTGCCTTATTCATTACTGATCTGTTCAGATTTTCTGTTTCTTCATGATTCAGTCTTGGTAGATTGTATATTTCTAGGAATTTATCCATTTCTTCTAGGTTGTCCAATTTGCTGGAATATACTTGTTCATAGCAGTTTTCTATTTCTGTGGTATTAGTTGTAATGTCTCCTTTTTCACTTACAATTTTATTTGAAACCTCTCCTTTTTTCTTATTTAGTCTAACTAACTAAATGTTTGTCAGTTTTGTTTATCTTTTCAAAGAACCAACTCTTAGTTTTCTCATTCTCTTCTATTGTTTTCCTATTCTCTATTTCCTTTATTTTTGCCTATCTTTTATTATTTCCTTCCTTCTGCTAACTTTGGGCTTAGTTTCTTCCTCTTTTTCTAGTTCTTTGAGGTGTAATGTTAGGTTGTTTATTTGAGATCTTCTTTTTTTGAATGTAAGTGTTTACAGCCATAAACTTTTATCCTTGAACAACTTTGCTGCTTCCCATAAATTTTGATATGTTGTGTTTACATTTTTGTTTGTCTCAAGATATTTTTTGATTTCTGTTTTGATTTTTTTCTTTAATACATTGGTTGTTCAGGAGTGTGTTGTTTAATTTCCATGTATTTCTGAATTTTCCAGCTTTCCTCCTATTTTTGATTTCTAGTTTCATACCATTTTAGTAGGAAAAAAATACTTGATATAATTTCTTTCTCTTTAAATCTGTTGAGACTTGTATTGCAGCCCAGCATATCTATCACAGAAAATGTTCCACGTGTGCTTGAGGAGAGTGTGTATTCTGCTGCTGTTGGATGGAATGTTCTGTATATGTCTCTTAAGTCTATTTTGTCTATAGTGCTGTTCCAGTCCATTATTTTCTTATTGACTCTCTGGATGATCTATTCATTGTTGAGATGAGGTGTGTAACTCCTCAACTATTATTGTATTGATGTTTATTTCTCCTTCATCATTGTTACTTTTTGCTTCATATATTTTCATACTCCAATGTTGGGTACATAAATATTTATAATTATTATAAATAATAATTTATAATATAATAATTATAATAATAAGTTATATAATAAATATAATAATAAGTTATAATAATTTATAACTTCTTGATGAATTGACCCCTTTTACATTATATAATGACCTTCTTTGTCTCATGTTACAGATTTGGACTTAAAGTCTATTTTGTCTGATATAATTATAGCTACTCTTGCTCTCTTTTGGTTCTATTTACTTGGAATATCTTTTCCCATCCCTTCACTTTGAGCCTATGTGTGTCCTTATAGTTGAAGTGTCTCTCTTGTAAGCGGCATATAATTGGACCTTGTTTTATTATCCATTCAGCCTTTTGATTGGAAAATTTAATCCATTTATATTTAAATAATTATTGACAGGTAAGGACTTACTAATGCTATCCTATTCATTGTTTTCTGGCGATTTTGTAGTTTCCCATTCCTTTCTTCCTCTCTTGTCTTTCTTTTGGAATTGATGATTATTTGTAGTGGTATGCTTCAATTCTCTTCTTCTTATCTTTTGTGTATCTATGGTAGATTTTTGTTTTTACTTACATAAAACATCTTATAAATAACAGTTTATTTTATGCTGATAACTTCAATCACATACAAAAATTCTACCTTTTACTCCCCCTTCCACATTATGTTTCTGATGTCACAATTTATGTCTTTTTTGTTGTATAGCTATTAGCAAATTATTGTAGCTATAATTATTCTTAATACCTTTGTCCTTTAACCTTTATACTAGAGTTAAGTTTTTAACACACCACCATATTGCATTATTACAGTATTCTGAATTTGACTATATACCAATGTGTTGTATATTTTCATATGTTTTTATGTTATTAATTAGCATCCTCTCATTTCAACTTGAAGAACTCCTTTCAGCATTTCTCATATGGCAGGTCTAGTGGTGATAAACTCCTTCAGCTTTTGTTTGTCTGAGAAAGTCCTTATCACCCTTCACATCTGAAGGACAAATTTGCCAGGTAGTTTTCTTAGTTGGCAGGTTTTTCTCTTTCAGTTTAGGTTTGCTCAACAGTTTTAATATTTTATTGCATGGTCTTCCTGCTTCTGTTGTTGCCTTTGAGCAAACTTCTCTCAGTTTAATCACTGTTCCTTTGTAGTTAATCTGTCTTTTCTCACCAGTTGCTTTTAAGTCTGTCTATCCTTGGTATTATAGTTTCAGTATGATATGTCTAAATATGAATTTATTATGCTTGAGATAAATACTTCTTAAATCTGAGGATTCATGCCTTTCTTCAAGTTTAGAAAATAATTATTATCTCTTTATTATTATGCTGCCTCATTATTGTTTAATTCTCTCCTTCAGAAACTCATGTTAGAAGTTTGCTGGACCTTCTCATACTATTCTCATGACTCAGTCTTTCCAGTTTTTAATTTCTTTATCATTCCTGTTCCATTCTGGGTAACTTCTTAATCTCTGTCTCCCAGCTTACTAATTCTCTCTTCAGCTACATCTACTTTATTGTTTAATCTATTTCTCCCTCATTCCAATGACTACATTTTTTTGAGAGGTATTAGTAGCACAGTGTTTAAAAGCATATTTTCGGAAGAATTGTTGGATTTACATTTTGGCTTCACCATTTACTAGCCCTGCAGTTTTGGTCAAAGTAATTAACCTCTCTGTGTTTTTTCATGCTTAAAATTGGGATAGCAATTGTATCTAATATATAATGCCATTTTGATAATTATGTAAAGTTATTTGTTTAAAATCCTTAAAAGTGTACCTGGCACACATTAACTGCTCAAAAATAAATTATTATTATCCCTTTTCAAGTTTGCCTTTTTGTTATTTATAGTGTTTTACTGTTATAGGCATAATATTTCATTATTTTAACAATCTTGAATTACTTTAAATACATTTTACTTATTTTAATTCTTAGGTAGTTCTTCTACCTGAAATTTTAGTTGTTTAAGCCTGAATTTATCACATATTTTGAATCTTGTTCGTCATAATTTTGTGGCTTTTGTGATTTTAGATTAAGAAGCTTCTTGTGCAATATAGGAATACCACATGACCTGGGCTTCTCTGATTGTGTCCCTCAAAGGCCATTTTGTATTTCCTTCCTCTAAGCCCTGAAGGTCACCAGCCCAGGACTGATTTTTATAATAATTCCTTATTTGGAGTTTCCCAGATCATACCCATGAGAGTGGCAGAGTCCTGGGGTTTTGTTATTTCAGGGGAAACTTTCTATTTCTTCCAGAGCTCATAAAAACACAAGCTTACCTGTCATCTCTTTGTGCTGGTGGGTGAATTTTTTCCCCACCAAACCACTCATTTGTTAAAAGGAAAGTCTTTTGATGGTCGGATTTTATGTAGGTGTTTTAGTTTCAAGTTTCTGCCTTTTGCAGGCCCAAGGTTTTGTCTTCTAGTTCCACATGGACTTTAAATGTTATTATTTAGTGTAATATTTCCTCCCCCACTCCTCCCCAGGGGAGCAGTAATGTCAATTTACATGTTTAACACTTTGCTTCTTTTTTTGTCTGTAATGGGGTAATTTCCCTTATTTCTTACCTATTTGGCTATGCATTTTAAAAATTATGTAATATTCACCCATGAATGAATGGATGGATGAATGCCACCATTGACTGGAGATCAACATTTGTGAACTGGGAAGGAGCTGTTAGTACAGTATGTTAGAAGAGTGAGCAAAATCCCTTGAAGGGAAATCAAGATTGAAAGCCAGAAGTATATTCTGGATCTTGGTTCTTGATTTTTCTTCTGCTCCCAACAACTGATGTTCAACTGCCAAGAAGATACCCACAGGGAGCTGCTGTGGGTGACTCTATTAATGGTTGGTATAGTCAATGACCCATGGTTCACAGTTCCCCCTGGTCTTTGGCCTTCCTGCCTGGAAAGTCATAACTCATCCACCTTCTGGAAAACCCACACACATAGAACTAAAACAGAAAGTAGAAATCTTCGGATAGAGTTGTCTGAACCCTGGGTGCCTCTCCACACCTGCTGTCCCCGGGGAGTCCAGGTCACTTACCAGGAGGTATTTTTACACATGAAGGGAGGACTGCTACCTACTGCAGATGCTGCTCAGATATCTACCTAGAGCCTCACTAAGTCTTCCTGTGTCTCTCTCCCCTCTGACTCCAAGACTGGGTTCACCTCCACTCCCCACGATTGAAATAGCAATGCTTTCTTTAGAAGGAGTTTATAATAACTTCTACTGATACTGAAGAAAGTGTTACTCCCCATGAAAATGCAAATTTTGAGCTCTATAAAACTCCAGTCTCCTAAAACAATCATTATCTGAAACTAAAACTTACTCTTGCTCTTCTCTGATTACCTGGAGCAAATATGTGGATAATTATTTTAGAAACTGGATCTCTGGAGCACTTCCATTTTTATTTCTTCCAGGAAGGTAATGGACAACAGCTTCCAGACCTTATTCAGTCTGAATTCCCTGTCATGCTATTTGGCCTATGCAAGGCCCCACTTGACATCTAGAAATTAATGAATTGCATTGTAGAGAATCTTCTGGGCAGAAGGGTCTAGGTATGCCTAAATAACATCTGGAGAGTGTCTACATAGACAACATCTAGATTTCTACTAGCCAGTTCTGCCCCAGAAGGTCTCCAACAAACAGTATCACCTCCAAAAGCATATATTTATTACTCTGGACATAAAATTTCTAGGTCATGCCCCATTCAACAAAGACATGTTGTTCAAGATAATTACAGTAACTATTAAAATTACTACTACAAGTACTACCATGCAACAAGGATGACCGTGACTAAAACTACTTCTACTGCCATGTATGCAGCAATTGTGACATTTAATTCTGTCATAGCAACCTTGGAGCCCCAAGATCAACCAAATATATCCAGAGATCTCTGAAGTAAGCCAGCCTCATTTTTCCATTCTAACTGTCCTAGTAATCAACTTCCTCAAATAGGAGATGTTATTTGTGTTTGTTCTGAATTGTATTTCATGAGGACTCTCTTTGTCTCTGTCTCAATCCTGGCATACCCCATCTTGGCACTGTAATTTGTGTCCCATTCAAGACATTGAACAGAGTTTACAGAGATGGCTGTTGCTCTGCATCTGGCAGATTATCCTTCTGTATCCTGCTACCTGGAGAATCTCCAAGTCAGGGGTGTACATGGTTGATCCAAGAGGCTTTTATATCTATGTGTAACTCTGCTTCCCTCTGGTACCTGTGACTCCATCTTGCTGAGGGCTACATATCCTTGCACAAGGAGTATTTTTATGTCTCACTTTGGCCACACCGACACACACATAATTTCACTTCTGCCATCATAATCTTAAACATTAAGTTACTTTTTCCTCCACTGAACTGTTAAGCCTCCCAATTTCTGGCTGTGGTCCCTAGTTTGCATCCAAGTTTAGGTATGCTTCCAGGCTATGTCTATTCACGTGTAAATGTCTACCATCTGTCGAATGCAGAGCAGCACCAAGATGGAGCATGTCAATCATCCTAAAGGACATGTTGCCACCATTGTGGCCCATCCACCTCACTACAACAACTTTTGTCTCTAACGACTCATTTTTCTGCTCCACCTGCAACACTCACTTTCACACGAACCATGAAATAGTTACTCATATCATTTGGTAACACCTTTGGAAATGTTAATTCTCAACTGAAGAAGTCATTTCCATAGAGGACTTACTGGAACTAACAAAACGATATGAATATTTTGAAAAATCTCCTCAAATGACTACGAAAAACATATGTACCACAAACTCCTCCACCATCTTTTGCTTGCTCCTCTCTCTACTCTCTTCCTTAATTCTCTTCCATCCATAGAATCCTATGCCTTCCCAGCTGGTCAGGATGAGGAGGTATTACAGGCCACCTAGAAATCCTTCCAGCAGGCAAGGACTTGATGAGAAGCCAGTGACTAGCTTGGTCCCAGGGAGAGAAAAACTCACTCACTCCTTTCCAAACACAAATAAACCATTTGCCTACATAGAAAGTTAAAGTAGCCTCGCTTGATATACTTTGACGTGATACAGGCCACAAAACCCATAAAACCTGGGCCTTATTTTTATGAATCTTTTAAAAATATGTAAACAGCATATGTTTATTGTAGGAATACTAGAAAACACTGAGAAGCAAAATGAGAAAAGTAAAAATCACCTTTAATTACATTATTCAGATATAATTACACTAACACTTTGGTGTTTATTGTCCCAGACATTTTTTACTGAGGGGTGGGGGAGTTGTGTGCAGCACATAAATTGCACCTGGCAGTCACTCTTCCCTTAACAATATATCATGAGCATCTTTTATTGCTGTTACATATTCTTCTACAGAATCATTTTAATGACTGCTTGGTAGTCCACTGGCATATAATTTATTTTTTAATCTGCCTTTGTTAGATATTGTTAGCACTTTCTTTTTACACTTTTATAATGATGTATGACATTACATACATACATCAGAATTTCCCAAAGTAAAGCTGGGTTTATAGTGAGTGAGTAACAATGTTAAGTATTCACCTTAACATATGACACTGAGTCTACGATCATGACTTCACCCTTAGTGTCACCAGGTTACAAACACCTATGACTTTGTGATTTAAAGTTTCATGCTGCGTAAGGTCCAAAAGGGCAACTTGTATCCGCCTGGACAGGCTGACCCTGAGCACATTGTTATATACAGCATTTATAGGGACTACGCCTCATCAGAATAAGAATGATAATAGGCTTTGGCATGATGCATGCTTTGTGGGGTGATGCTGTGTTAGGACCAGCCTGTGGTACAAATAGCAGTATGGATTAGAAATAGGGAAGGCGACAATGTTTGCCTTTCTTAGTAAAATCACATTCTAGAAAGTTAGAAATGATTAAGGAAAATTTCACCTAAGAAACCTGAGCCATTTCAACAATGGCCCTGTTATCTTAAGGAACATTGAGAAGCGATATATTATAGTAACATAGCACAGTATTTAAGAGCCAGACTGTGGAAATGGACTGCCTGGGTTTGAGTCCCGGCTGTTGCTACTGGAAATAGGCTAGGTTGAGCTTCATCAACCTATTTGCCTTTTCTGGTGCCTCAGTTTCCTCATTTATGTAAAGGGGATAGTGCTGACTTCAGAAGCTTGCTGAGGGTATTAAATAACTTTGTGAGCATAAGGCATTTAGAATTGTGTCCAACTTATAAACAACCATATATAAGTGTTAGCTATCATCAATGTCAAGATATGGAGTTTCTCTGGCATCAAGAAGATCATCTTTAATTCTCTTAGCACTTACAGGAAAGAAGATAAGGGCAGACATTGCAGAGTTCTTCTACTTCCTTTTTTGCTAATTATACAAAACTTATTTTGAAAAGCAGTTTCTATTCCCTGCACACAGGCCACAGCTGGTGGCTTAGGGAACATCTCTTCTCAGATAACTGAACCAGGTCTTCATGCTGTTGTGGTCATTGCTGATCATCTTTGACGAGTTCAATAATTTGAGTTAGAACTGAGGTGGCAGCAAGACGAGGTCTCCAGCTCCTGAAAGGTCTAAGGATTTATCAGAGCCCAAGGACCAGTAGGAATGCTCAGGTCTCTGCTTCCAGCTTAGATTTCAAAGGCAGATGCAAAGCAGTGGGCCCCAGAAAAATCAAATTGCAATGCATCCATCCTAATCCTTACTGTTCAAGGCAGGCCACCTTACCATTCGTTGATCATGAATTTCTGTTTTGACATCTTAGACCTCATAGAGTAATATGTTCTTATAAAATTTTCATAATTTCAATGCTTAATACTCCTCCATGAAAACTATTTAGACAGTTATCTACAAGATTTGGGTTCAGAAAACTCATTGAGACCCTTTGCCAACGTTTCTCTGTTTAATCATGGGTTACGAGGGGGAGGAGAGCTGATGCTGGAAAACAAGATTCCTTTCTCTACGTTCAGTTGTCACTAAATAAATGTTTGTTAATTAGTAAAAGGACTCTCATATAACATGTGACTAGGGAAAAGGGATCAATTCAAGGTTGGTTCAAGTCTCATAACTCTCACTGGGTATGTTTCCGGATGAACTCTATGTGACTTGAGACCATGTTATCATGTAGCAGTGTGTCTACCCTTGAAAAGCGTGGATGTGAGGGCCATCAGTGGGGGAGAGGGAAATGAAATGAAGGAGAGAATAGCTAAACATCCAGTACCCATGGGACTTGTTCCTGGCAATCCCTTTGGTCAAGGGATGGGTTAGCAACTCACCTTGTGATTGTAAAAGGAATGAGGGTTAGTTGTATGTTTGAGGGAGGTTGAATTGCTGGTGATAATGCAGCAGGGAAATAGAAAAGGAGGAAAAGATGGAAAGTGTTTGAGCAATTTAGAGGGGTAATATAAATTTCTAAATTGTGAGGGCAAATGATCTGATAACCTCTGGGTTTTGATCCCCTCACAGCTCTGGTCAGTGAACAGGCAGGTGAGCCACCCCTTGTCTTTATTGTCCTTGGTCTCTGGTATATCAGTCAACCCAGCTACCACAAGGTCCTGTGGAGATGGACGTAGAAAGACTGCGAAGAGGTCTAAATGTTACTGCTCCCCTGGGCCAACCTGCTCCAAGGTCACACAGTCTCTGCTCCTGACTGCCTGCTTGGCTGGGTGATCAGGCCCTGCCCAGCTTTCCCAAGTCCTCAGTGTTGGCCTTCTTGTCAAAACCTGAGGTGTAGGGAGGGAAGTGACATCTGAAAGAGGATGTGCAGACTGGACAGAAGGCCAATTTGGAGAGAATTGTTTTCCTGGCCGTAGGACCACAACTCTTCAACATCACTGAACGTCCTCACAGCTACAAACAGTTATTCTCTGAGGAAAATGGCTAAGAACTTCTGCAGGGTCAGAATGAGCATTGTTATCATTGCTGCTCTAGCTCTAGATGGGGAGTCAGCCAACTTTTTCTGTAAAAGGCCAGAGAGTAAATAGTTTAGGCTTTTCACATCTATGTTGTAACTACTTAACCCTGTCCTTTAGCAGGAAAGCCTCTATAGACCGTGTGTAAATGAATGGACACGGCCTTGTTCCAATAACACTTTATTTGCCACACAGGCAGCCAACCAGCTCACAAGCCATAGCTTGCCAACCCTTACTCTAGACCACTATTTAATTCTGAATTTTTTCATTCATGTGCTACTTCTCTATTGTATAATTAAAAGTAATTTCATCTTATTCTTCTTAATTTAAAGCTGTGCTCAACAAGGAAGTAAATAAAAACAATACTTTAGTCTATGTACAAAATCTCCACATGAGCCAAGACTAAATCTAAAGAAATGGATAATTGCTCCCTTGCCTATCCAATGATAACCACCAAGTGGAAGGAACTGTTTGGGCTCTAAGGAACTGTACTGGAATAAAAAGGCTATTCTCTCACTTTCAATGGTGAGACATTAATGGGACAGGAATGTCCAGGGACACCTACAGGAGTTCTGGCCTGGAGCTTGTTCAGGAGCAAGACTTATCTCTTGCATTCATTCTGTCCTGTGAATAATCCTTAATGACTGACTCAGAGGCTCACTTAGTCAGCTGCAGCCCTGAGCCTGTGAGGCTGCCCATCATATGCTTTTTCAATAGCACCTCCAACCATGACTCAGAGTATTTCTCTCCTATCCCTGACAGCGTTCTTCCTGGGAATTTTTCCAGTTTCTGGATGAAGACTATACTAGTGGTTTAAAACTCATCTTGTTTATAAGGCCCACAACCAAGTCCCCGTGGGATCTAGTCTCCCTCTGTGAAGGAGGGCAAAAATCTTGAACTAAGCTAATTGTTTCTGCAACCCACCTTTTCTGCCCTCTTAATTTCACTTAAAAAAAAAACCCAAACAGATTGTCTCCCAATGTCCAACAGGTAAATCTAGTTTTCCACCTGGAACAGTCAGTAGCAAATCATGCATTTTTTTCCAAAAATTACAATTCTAAATTCAACAAGCTTCCTGTAGTATTTTGGCTCTGGCTCTGCAGTGGCATTTTATGGAGCATCATATTTCTCATATCACTGACCTCTGCTTCCTTATATGACTGACCTCTGCTTCCTTACACTGCACATCCAAATTCTGGCAGTCTTGGTGCAATTGAACAGCAGTAGAGAGAAGAGTTTTATCTGAGATAGAACTTAGTTTCTCACCTTGAGGTCAAAATCCTCAACTATAATCCTAAAATATAATGCAGACGTCTCAAACATAGAACACACTCTGGTACTATAAATATGTAAAGTAACAGGGTAGAAATTAGAGAATCCATGGCCAATCTAAGAAGAGCATCCCTGGGGGAGAACATTTGTCTTTGGCAATGATTTTTTTTCTCACTATAATCAGTCACCTAAGAGCTGAACCTTGGATTAAAACTCATCTCTAATTCATTATACATTGAATGGATAGAAGAGAAAATTTTAAAGCATTCAAGTGGAAAGTTCTGAGAATTAAAGACACTGGGTCTTATTCCAGTAACCAGCTTATTCTGGAGTGTTTATGATTTGACCATGCAAAGGAGACATGATCACTGATATGTCTGGTTCTGAATGTCCTGTTTGCTGGGGTCGCTTCTCACCAGGTACTTTTCAGCAGGAACCATAACCTCACTGTTCTGGGAACTGTTGTGATCCTTCTCTCTGGAGCTCTTTCCACATCCTGTGCTGAGGGCCAGACCCTCCTGGCCCACTGAGGGGAACCCAGTACCTCTGACCTGTGAGACCCAGCTCTCACCACAGAGATCAGATGCCCATCTCCAATTTTGCTTTTTCAGAGATAGAAGGGCCCTGGGACCAGGCTGGAGCAGCTCCCAGAGCTCCAGATCCCTGCCATGTGGAGTGAAGACTCGGGATCTTACTGATGTGAGGCAGAGACAGTGACTCACAGTTTCAGAGAAAAGGAGGCTCCAAACTCAGATTCGTGTGCAGAGTAGGGATTAGTGGGGCTGAGCATGGGGAAACAACAGAAGTGCCGTAGCTTCAGCTTGGACCGCTAGTCTTTGTGTTTCTTTGTGCAACCGTCCTTGTGGAAAGTGGGAACTAGGCTACAGAAATTCTCCAAATTGCTTTTGGCATCTCTTCTCATAAGAATAACAAATGGACTAAGGTCCTTATAATCTTTCTCTTCTTTATTAGATAAGTAATATTCATTGATCAAATCTTCATTGATCACTGACTGTGTGCCTTGGTATTTAGCAGTGGGCTGGGAACTTTAAACAGCAAGGCAGCTGCTCTCCAAATAGCTCCACATGCTGAATTGCAGCACAAATTGACTTATTAGAAGGCAACGTGTTGCTACAGCATATGGGGCTAAAGGAAGCATCAGAGAAATCAGAAATCAAAGTGAACGGGAGTGGTCAGAAGAGGGGTTGAGGTTTGTCTTGATCCTTGAAATTGGGAATAATGGAGAACTTGTTCTTGGTATTGGTAATAGAAACAGTGCCTTTTCCAAGGTAGGGTGGATGCTACCAGTGACCCTCTTCACTCTGTGCAAAAGGCATCTGTCAGCACAGTGACTCATCCCCCCAAAATGTTTCCTGTCTCATGGAGTGGATGATCCATCACAAATTCTTTAATGATTGCTATCCATGAAATCAGCCAGGATCACAGTTAGGACATGCAAGTATCTGTATCCACATCCTCCAAGGATAATTACCATGGATTCTCTACCTTTGTATACTTATAATGGTTTACATACGCAATACGCATATTCCCACTCCTTGCATTATAGAATGAGATCAGTCTATCCTCTGGCCCCAGAGTCTTCCATAGTGAGGGTTCTCACATGTTATCTGCCATCCACCCAAAGGTCTCGGTCTCTAACCTAAGCTTAGAGACCCAGGCCTCTGGGAGGACAGGTGATTGAAGGAGGGAATCTGGTCCTACTCCGCTCAATGGCTGAGGGCACAGGAAACATCACATTTTCCTGGCACAGAGAGGCCACAGGAACCAGTCTGGGAAAGAAACCCAGCATTTCCTGTCAGCAGAGCTGCAGATCCCAGCTATGAAGGAGTACCATGCTGGCCATTATTACTGTAGAGCTGACAACGGCCGTGATCCTGTTCAGAGCAAGGTCATGAATCTTCCTGTGAGAAGTGAGTTACACTCTCATTCATCTTAGACAGAAATCCCAAAACCAAGATCACAGTACCCAGGAGTCAAGAGGAAATTCCAGGAGCTCCCAGAAATCAGTGCTGTGGAGAAGCAACAGCAATTTGAGGATGGGTTACTCTTGCAAATTAAACTGCTGACATCTTTCTTTTTCATGGAAGAAAAACATAAAGAGGGCTGGATTGGCATTAGAAAAAAATGTGATGAGAACAACAAATGACCATGTTTCTAGACAGGACCCCAGAATCGACATTCTCTCAAATTTCTAAAGACATTGTTGAGAAAGTAACCTCTGATTGTTCTAGTGGTGATGTGGAATGGAAGGAATACACAAGGACCAAGGGGCCAGGACTTTTGCTGGGCCCCAAGATGGGAGTTTGTAAATCTACTTCAGCATCACAAATCCTCTCTGATAGACCCTTTGTGTCTGCTAGTTCCAGTGTCTTGTCCTGTTCTCACCCTCAGGGTTCCTGGGGCCCAGGCTATGATGGGGGACATGGTGGAGCTTCACTGTGAGGCTCTCCTCCAATCCTGTATCGGTTTTATCATGAAGACATCAATCTGGGGAATATCTTGCTCCCTCTGGAGGGGGAGAATCCTTCAACCTCTCTCTGACCACAGGACATTCTAGAAACTACTCCCGTGAGGCTGACAATGAGCTGGGGGCTCTGCGCAGGGAGGTGGTGCCACTCTCCTTCTCAGGTGCGTTGATGGTCCCTGGATACAGGAGTATTATGATCAGTGGCTCTATTCCAGCAGTGTTTGTTGGTACCATATCGGGGTTTCAGAAGACAGATGGTGTTCCAGGTAATGTCTGCTGTGTGTGGGAAGTTGGAGAAGGTTATCTCAGTGTCTGGCTGCTTGTCTTCTCTCCACACTAACCTGAAAAGTACACACTATACTTAGATAAAGTTACGTGAATTTATATTTACCATTCGTGCAAAGTATTGATAGGGATTCCAGGGCCCGGGCTTTTAACCTCTAAGGTGAAGCACTGGTTTCTTCCCTCAGGGAATGGTATCTATAGAAGAAAACTTGTCACAGCCAGAGTTCTTGGGTGGCTGTTTGGTGTTTTTGGTTTTATTGCTGTGTTATTGATGGTCTCATAAGATATCAGGTTGGTATCTACTATTTGTTTTGTCTGCCCTTTACATTTTTGTGACCTTTTCCATTACAACATAGGTTGGATTTGCAAAAAAGAAAAGAAAAGAAAAAAGAAAACCTTCTAATATCTGGTCAATTCTTTTTATACTTCACAATTTTCTAAGGTTCCACGGAGTGGGCAATGTTGCCATATTACTAATTTTACAATATGTCATTTCTCCTGTGTGTAGTCACTTGAGATTAAAACCATTACCATATGCCTTCATTCTAAAAAAGAGGTCCAATTATTAAATATCATTTAATAACTTTCAATAGACACAATTAGCTTATATGCAATGGAGTAAAATGTAATAAGGAGCTATATTTAAAGGAATGAAAACAATTTAGTATAATATTTTCTCTGTTATTTATCCATTTTCTTATTAGTTATCCTATTCATGACAAGGGCAGTGACTCCTCTTTGAATTCTTGGATCTGTTATACGGACCTTATGGGGCCGTCTCCACCCACGTGTCTGGTGGTTGATGCTGGCTATGGGTTGGGGGCCTCAACTGGGACTGTCAATTAGAGCACATGCGTGTGATCTCACAGTGTGGCCTGGATTTCCTTATAGCGTGGTGACCTCAGGGTAGTCAAACTTTTTACATGTTGGCTTAGGCTTCAAAAGCAAGTGTGATAGTGAATCTGCAAAATCTTTTATCAACTAATTTCAAAATTATCCAGTGTCACTTCCACCACAATTTTATTGGATCCCAGTCCCCAACAAACATCCAGATGCAAGGGGAGGGAGCATAGACTCCACCTGTAAATGGGAGAATTGTCAAAGAATTTGTAGCCGTATTTTTAAATTTTCCACATACACTGCCGTGAATTCTAATCCATGCCTCCCAGCCCCACAAGACTATGTAAAAAGCACAAGCCTCTTGATTGCCCTTTCTGGACTTGGCAAATGCCCCATGGAACACGTGGTTCCAGTAGCCAGATTTATCTCCCTGAGCCTCTTTCCTCTCAAATCTTGTCTCAGAAATTCTTCACTATCTTATTACCTCTTCAATACCTTTAAGTATACTTTTAAAAGTATTTTGCCCAGCATTTCTAGTTATCCTCAAAAGAAAGATTAGTTCAATTTCTTCTTCCATCATTGCTGAAAGTGTAAAAGCATCCATCTTTGATAACCACACTTTCATAAAGCTGCTGTATTTTTAGCATTTTCAGCATAACTATATCTCTTTGCAACATATTGTTTTTAAGATCAAGAATTTAGAGAATTCCTCTAAGCAATATCTCATACTGATCCCTACTAGTATTCTACTACCCAAAAAAATGATACCAGTGACCAATTATTGGGTCTATTATATGTGGCAAGATTACATATATTATCTGCAATTATAAAAAATAATTTTTAAGTGTGTATTATTGTCCATGTTTAACAATCTTGGGGAAGTTAAGTAGTTTACCACGTTCACACGGCCAGTAGAGGGCAGAGCTAAGACCAGAATCTATATTTGCCTGACCACAAAGCCTCAGACCTGACTTTGATGCCCCTCCTGACTTTAATTATTTTCCTCTTACAAGTTTCACCCATTTAGTAAGGTGTTATTATTATTATTATTTGCTGAGGAAGATTTGCCCTGAGCTAACATCTATTGCCAATCTTCCTCTTTTTTTTCTGCCTGAGGAAGATTAGCCCTGAGCTAACATCTGTGCCAGTATTCCTCTATTTTGTATGTGGGCTGCTGCCACAGCATGGTTTGATGAGCAGTGTGTAGGTCCATGCCTAGGATCCGGGCCCACAAACCCTGGGCTGCTGAAGCAGAGTGTGCTAACTTCAGCACCACGCCACCAGGCCGGCCCCAGTCCAGGCATTATTTTGTAATCTATCAGATACAGGGCAAGCATGGGGTACAACAGAATCACAATGTAAACCTTTAGGCTCTTGCAAACTGCTTCTTTAAACTTATTTACTACTACCAAGTGAAAGAAATTTTGTAAACTCATCAATCTTTTTTTCATATAGTAAAAATTTAATCCAGTTTTTTCAAGTCCAATGGAAGCTATATATTTTTTAAACAGACCATCTCAGACAGAGAAATTGTGATATTACACCAACTGAATTCCTCTCTGCTTCTCTATTTCCAAAATAACTTTCCCAGGCCCTCATTCCTTTCTAGAACCTTCTGCCTCATCACTGCCTTGCTGTCTTTGGGGATGAGATGGACTTCCAGGATCTTTTATGTGGGTAACCAGCTCTGCTCTGTTTTCTCGTCCACAAAATAAGAAAATAAAGTTACCTCAGATCTATCCCAGGATACAACTAATCTATCTTCAGCTCTTCTAGACTTACAAAAGGGGGTATTTGTTGTTTTCCATAAAGAAAGCATAGAGTGTCCAACAGAGGGCAAGTGTGAAACATGCCCATGTGAAAACACCTTTCAAGCCTCCTATTTAGTCACCTCTGCTATTATCCTGTTGGCCAAAGTAAGTCACGTGGTTATACCGGAATGTAAGTGGTAGAGAAATAGTGTCTGCCTCTTTATTAAGGAGTGACAAAGTCACATTGCAAAGTGATGTATACAGGAGGATAAGAACAAATTGAGGCCATTACATCAATTTACCGTGTATTCATTGGTTGACACTTCCAGTCTTATAACTTCCCCCTGCTTTTTAGTTTACCTGCACACACCCACTTAACACTATTTCCCCCCTAGATTTGCTAATAAAGCTAGGGTGACTAAGAAGAGGTTTCAACCTCAGGTACAAGTTGTTCACGGCTTTGACCTTCAGATATCTGACAATAACAACCTATTTCATGGAGAGTTTCACTTAAGGCACCTATTTCTTTTCAAGCAGATGACTCAATTGGGGCCAGTTCAAACCGTCAAAGATGATCTAATAGCAAAAGAAAGTCAGGGTCCTGATCTCTTTGCTTCTATGAGGGTCCATGGGTCCCTACATAGTTATCCAAGCTTCAACTCATTAACTGAGCTTGGCATAGCATAATCATAGCACATGGACAAGGTGGTGGCTCTTGCTTAATAAAATAATGTCTTATTTTTATTTCCAGAGCTCCCATTCCCAGGACAGTGAATGCCTTCTAAAATAAACTACTCATACGTTTCCTCCCAAAGTGGCAAAATTTCTTCCATTTTTCCTTTAAAAAATAATTGAATAAATAGATAAATGCATGTAGTAAAACATTCAAAAGATTCCAAAGAGTACACAGTGAAATGTAGTTCTTTCACTCACTTCTGTCCCTTGGCCTCTTAGTACCTTTACTCAGAGGCTCCCACTATTAGCAATGACTTATGTATTCTTCCAGAGAATGTATGTATGTTTTAGACATACATAAATATCATTATACACATATATTCTTTGTTTTCACACAAATAATAACATACCATGTACTCTGTACTGCACTTGGTTTTTTATGAATATTATTTGGGGGCTGTTTCATATCAGTACATATAGAACTGCAAAACCATTTTTAATGGTTGGACAGTATTCTATTTTTGGATTTGTCATGGTTATTTTTATGGTTCCCTAATGATGAAAACGTAGGTTGTCTCAAGTCGTTTTCCAATACAAGCAATGCTACAATAAATATTCTTCCTTAGATGTCATTTCTTACATGTGTCAGTGTATTTGTAGGAATAATTCCCATAAGTAATATTTCTAGATACAAGGTAGGTACTTTCCTAATTTTATGGCTATTGTCAAGTGTAATTCACAGTGGTTATCAAATTATATTCCCATAAGAATATGTAAGTTCTTGTTTCATGATACACTAGCTACACAGTTTTAGGTTTTTTTTTTTTTTTACCATTTTTTTTATTAATGTCTTAATAGTTTATAACACTGTGGGGTTTTAGTTGTACATTTTTGTTTGTCTGTCACCTTGTGGATGCAACCCTTCACCTCTTGTGCCCACCCCCCACCCCCTTCCCCGTGGTAACCACCAACCAGTTCTCTCTGTCCATGTGTTCACTTATATTCCATATATGAGTGAGTTCATGCAGTGTCTGTCCTTCTCTCTCTGGCTTATTTCACTTAACATAATACACTCTAGGTCCATCCATGTTGTTGCAAATGGGACAATTGTGTCTTTTCTTATGGCTGAGTAGTATTCCATTGTATGTATATACCACATCTTCTTTAACCAATCATCAGTCGAGGGACACTTGGGTTGCTTCCACTTCTTGCCAATAGTGAATAATGCTGCAATGAACACAGGGGTGCATAAGCCTCTTGTGATGGTTGATTTCATGTCCATTGGGTAGATGTCCAAGAGTGGGATTGCTGGATCATATAGTATGTCTATTTTTAATTTTTTGAGGACTCTCCATACTGTTTTCCATAGAGGCTGCACCAGTTTGCATTCCCACCAGCAGTGAATGAGGGTCTCCGTTTCTCCACAACCTCTCCAGCATTTGTTGTTATTTGTCTCTGTGATTATAGCCATTCTAACGGGTGTCAGGTGATATCTTAGTGTAGTTTTGATTTGCATTTCCCTGATGATTAGTGATGTTGAACATCTTTTCATGTGTCTATTGGCCATCTGTATCTCTTCCTTGGAAAAATGTTCATATCCTCTGCCCATTTTTTGATCGGGTTGTTTGTTTTTTGTGTTGCTCAGTTGTATGAGATCTTTATATATTACTGAGATTAATCCCTTGTCAGACAAACGATTTGCAAATATTTTCTCCCAGCTGGTGAGTTGTTAATTCATTTTGACCCTGGTTTCATTTGCCTTGTAGAAGCTCTTTAGTCTGATGAGGTCCCACTTGTTTATTTTTTCTTTTGTTTCCCTTGTCTGAGTAGACATGGAATCTGAAAGGATCTCTTTATGTCCAATATCAATTAGTGTACTGCCTATATTTTCTTCCAGGAGTTTTATAGTTTCAGGTCTCACTTTCAGGTCCTTGATCCATTTTGAATTGACTTTTGTATATGGCGATAGGAGATGGTCTACTTTCATTCTTTTGCATGTTGCTGTCTAATTTTTCCCACACCATTTATTGAAGAGACCTCCCTCTCTCCATTGTATGTTCTTTGCTCCTTTGTTGAAGATTAGCTGTCCATCGGTGTGTGGTTTTATTTCTGGGGTTTCAATTCTGTTCCATTGATCTGTGTGTCTATTCTTGTACCAGTACCATGCTGTTTTGATTACTATAGCTTTATAGTATATTTTGAAATCAAGGATTGTGATGCCTCCAGCTTTGTTCTTTTTTTTCAGAATTGCTTTAGCTATTCAGGGTCTTTTATTGCCCCATACGAATTTCAGTAGTTTTTGTTCTATTACCGTGAAGAATGACATTGGGATTCTGATTGGGATTGCATTGAATCTGTAGATTGCTTCAGGTAGAATGGACATTTTAACTATATTTATTCTTCCAATCCATGTGCATGGAATATTTTTCCATTTCTTTATGTCTTCATCAATTTCTTTCAATAGTGTCTTATAGTTTTCATTGTCTAGGTCTTTTACCTCCTTGGTTAAATTTATTCCCAGATATTTTATTCTTTTTGTTGCAATTGTAAATTGGATTGTCTTTTTGAGTTCTCTTTCTGTTAGTTCGTTGTTAGTGTATAGAAATGCAATTGATTTTTGTAAGTTGATTTTATACCCTGCCACTTTACTGTAGTTGTTGATTATTTCTAGTAGTTTTCCGATGGAATTTTTTGGTTTTTCCATGTATAAGATCATGTCATCTGCAAATAGTGAGAGTTTCACTTCTTCATTGCCTATTTGGAGTCCTTTTATTCCTTTTTCTTGCCTAATTGCTCTGGCTATAACTTCCAGTACTATGTTGAATAAGAGTGGTGAGAGTGGGCACCCTTGTCTTGCTGCTGTCCTCAAAGGAATGGCTTTCAGTTTTTCCCCATTGAGTAGGATGTTTGCTGTAGGTTTGTCATATATGGCCCTTATTATGTTGAGGTACTTTCCTTCTCTGCCCATTTTGTTGAGAGTTTTTATCATACATGGATGCTGGATCTTGTCGAATGCCTTCTCTGCATCAATTGAGATGATCATGTGGTTTTTTTCTTCATTTTGTTAATGTGGTGTATTACGTTGATTGATTTGCAGATGTTGAACCATCCCTGTGTCCCTGGTATAAATCTCACTTGACCGTGGTGTATGATCTTTTTGATGTATTGCTGTATTCGCTTTGCCAATATTTTGTTGAGGATTTTTGCGTCTATGTTCATCAGTGATATTGGCCTGTAGTTTTCCTTCTTTGTATTGTCCTTGTCTGCCTTTGGTATCAGGATGATGTTGGCCTCATAGAATGTGTTGAAAAGTATTCCATCTTCCTCTATTTTTTGGAATAGTTTGAGAAGGATAGGTGCTAAATCTTCTTTGAATGTTTGGTAAAATTCTCCAGGGAAGCCATGTGGTCCTGGGCTTTTATTTTTTGGGAGGTTTTTGATTACTGTTTCAATCTCTTTACTTGTGATTGGTCTGTTCAGATTCTCTATTTTTTCTTGATTCAGTTTTGGGAGGTTGTACGCTTCCAAGAATTTGTCCATTTCCTTTAGGTTGTCCAATTTGTTGGCGTAAAGTTTCTCATAGTATTCCCTAATAATTCCTTGTATTTCTGTGGTATCTGTTGTAATTTCTCCTCTTTCATTTCTAATTTTATTTATTTGAGTCTTCTCCCTTTTTTTCTTAGTGAGTCTGGCTAAGGGTTTGTCAATTTTATTTATCTTCTCAAAGAACCAGCTCTTTGTTTCATTGATCCTTTCTACTGTTTTTTTTTTGTTTCAATTTCATTTAATTCTGCTCTGATTTTTATTATTTCCCTCCTTCTGCTGATTCGGAGCTTTGTCTGTTCTTCTTTTTCCAACTCTGTTAGGTGCAATTTAAGGTTATTTATTTGGGATTTTTCTTGTTTGTTAAGGTGAGCTTGTATTGCTATGAATTTCCCTCTCAGGACTGCTTTTGCTGCATCCCATGTGAGTTGGTATGGTTTATTTTCCTTTTCATTTGTCTCCAGATAGCTTTTGATTTCTCCTTTAATTTCATCAATGATCCATTGGTTGTTCAGTAGCATGTTGTTTAGTCTCCACATCTTTGTCCCTTTCCTAGTTTTTTCCTTGCAGTTGATTTCTAGTTTCACAGCATTGTGATCAGAAAAGATGCTTGTAATGATTTCAATCTTCTTAAATTTATAGAGGTTTGCCTTGTTTCCTAATATATGGTCTATCTTTGAGAATGTTCCATGTGCACTTGAGAAGAATGTGTACTCTGCTTTTGTTGGGTGGAGTGCTCTGTATATATCTATTAAGTCCACTGCATCTAGTTTTTCATTTAAGTGTATTATTTCCTTGTTGACTTTTTGTCTGGATGATCTGTCCATTGATGTAAGGGGGGTGTTAAGATCCCCTACTATTATTGTGTTATTGTTAATATCTCCTTTAAGGTTTTTTAGCAGTTGTTTTATGTACTTTGGTGCTCCTGTGTTGAGTGCATAGATATTTATAAGTGTTATGTCTTCTTGGTGAAGTGTCCCTTTTATCATTATATATTGCCCTTCTTTGTCTCTCATTACCTTTTTTATCTTGAAGTCTACTTTGTCTGATATAAGTATGGCTACTCCTGCTTTCTTTTGTTTGCCATTAGCTTGGAGTATTGTTTTCCATCCTTTTATTTTGAGTCTGTGTTTGTCTTTAGAGCTGAGATGTGTTTTCTGGAGGCAGCAGATTGTTGGATCTTGGCCTTTAATCCATCTCGCCACTCTGTGCCTTTTGATTGGAGAATTCAATCCATTTACATTTAGAGTGATTATTGATATATGAGGGTTTAATGTTGCTATTTTATTGTTCATTTTCTGGTTCTTTTGCATTTCCTTCATTTCTTGTCACTTGTGTTTTGGACTGCAAATTCAATTTGGTATTTCTGCATTCTTATTCTCTTGGTTTTCTCTTTATTTGTCATGTGTGGTTCTCTTCTGCTTATTTGATTAGTTGTTACCATGAGGTTTATATAAGCGATCTCCTGGATAAGATAGTACATTTTCAGATGCCTCCTTTTTCCTGAGGCTGGGTCGATTCAATCCCTTACCTCTTCCCCTCCTTATTTGTTATCTCTTTATTCCATCTTGTGTTGTGAATGTGTGTTTCCAGTGATGAGCTTGAATTAATTTTTGATGTTATCCAACTGTAATTTGTTCTCGTTTTGTCTCCTTGCTTTTCTCCTTGCTGAAATCTTTGTATCCCCTTTCTCATTTGTTTTTTTTTTTCAGGCCTAAGGGCCTTCTTGAGCATTTCTTGTAGTGGGGGGTCTTGTGGTGATGAGCACTCTTAGCTTTTGTTTATCAGGGAGAGTTATTATTTCTCCATCGTATTTGAAGGATATTTTTGCTGGATAAAGTATTCTTGGCTGAAGGTTTTTGTCTTTCATGATTTTGAATATATCATTCCAGTCTCTCCTAGCCTGTAGATTTTCTGTCAAGAAATCAGCTGAGACCCTGATGGGGTTTCCTTTGTATGTTATTTTGTTTTTTGTTTAGCTGCCCTTAATATTATTTCCTTGTCATGGGTATTTTTCAAGTTTGCTACTATGTGGTGAGATGATTTTTTATTCCTGTTTATATATTTAGGTGATCCATTGATTTCATTCACTGTTATTTCCCTCTCGTTCCCTACGTTGGGGAAATTCTCAGCTATTATTTCTTTGAACAAACTCTCTGCTCCTTTTTCTCTTTCTTCTCCTTCTGGAATACCCATTACCCTTATGTTGCTTT
Organism: Tapirus indicus; assembly: GCA_031878705.1. Lineage (NCBI taxonomy): Eukaryota > Metazoa > Chordata > Mammalia > Perissodactyla > Tapiridae > Tapirus > Tapirus indicus. The sequence goes on along the minus strand of CM062922.1, from coordinate 58,312,353 downwards.
TCCTCATTGAGTCTGATATTTCTTGAAGAATTTCTTCATTTCTTTTCAGTCTTAGCTCTCTCTCCTCCTCTATCTGGAGCGTTTCTGTGTGGCTATGCTCGATAATGCTAATTCGTTCCTCCATATTGTCAGTTCTGTTCTTTAAAGACTCCATTTTCTCCACTATCTCGTTCATTTTGTTTTTCATCTCCAATAATTCTGATTGGTTTTTCTTTATGGTTTCAATCTCTTTTCTGATGAAATCCCTGAATTCATTGATTTGTTTCTGTGTGTTCTCTTGTATTTCATTGAGTTTGTTTATGATAGCTATTTTGAATTTTCTGTCATTCAGGTTATCAAATTCTGTGCCTTCAGGGTTGGTTTCTGGGTGTTTGTCATTTTCCTTTTGGTCTGTAGCCATAACAAATTGTCACAAGGATCTGACCGCCTTATTTTTTCCTCTCATGTTGATGTTGGTCCTGCAGTTTCCACCTGCTGCCACTGGATGGTGGTTGCAAGTGGTGTGCTCTGATCCTGCTGCAGCCCCCAGAGGGATTATGCTGAAACGCGGGGTGTGTGGGGGGAGGGGTTCTCTCTTTCTCCTGCTCAACCCAGGGGTTTCCTTTCTGGCTCTCTTAGGGTGTTTGCTACACCCCCCTAAACAGTCCATCATCACTTCCTGGTGGAGATCTCTCAACAATCTGTGAGAGCACCTGGAGGGTGGTAGTTTTCCCCGCTGGGGGCCACCCCTCCCCCCTCTGACTGCGAGCCGTGCTGTCTTTGCCGATCGATTGGGGAGGGGGAGTACCACTTCTTACCTCTCCTCGTGTCCTTTTGGCCTTCCCGCGCCTCCACCGTCCGATGTATGGCAGCAGGGGTTTCTTAGAAGTCCTTTGTAGTGTTTGATTGAGCTCTGTTGGAATGCGAATGATGTTTTCATTGTGTCTCAGGGGGCAGAGATTCAAAGAGGGAATCTCACTCCGCCATGATGCTGACATCACTCTCCTTAGGTTTTATATTTTTGTCTGCCCACCCATTAATTGAGAAACATTAATATCCTCTAGTTTTTATTTGTTTTTCTCTTTTCTGTGAGCTCTCTGTTCATATCGTTTCATCATTTTGTATTCGATTTTTGACATTCTTCTTAGTTATTTGTAGACTATCTTTTCATACTAAATATATTAGCCCTTTGTCTGTGATATGAATGGTAGAAAGGTTTCCCAGTCTTCACTTTGCTTTGCCTTTCATATTGCTATTCTTGCTCTGTAAAAAATTATCACTTTTATGTAGTCTAATTTATCGATCTTTTCTTTTAGGGATTCTGGATTGTTTTGACACATTTTAGAAGGTCTTCTCCATTCTTGGATGATAAAAAATTCCCCTCTATTTTCTTTCAAAGGTGTATTGTTTAATATTTATGTCTAAATTTTTGATTCACCCAGAAATTATTTTTGAATAAGCCTGAGATCAGAATCTAACCTTTTCTTTTTCTCAGATAGCTACTCAGTTATTCCTATACCATTTATGTAATAATTTATCTTTTCCTAATATAGTGATACCTATATAATATACTAAATACCTGATGCCATTCAGAGCTAATTTAGATGCTCTATTCTATTGGGCTTTTTTTTCTTTTGGACTTGTATCCCTTAACTTTATAATTGTTTTTCCTCCATCAAGGTTGTTCCTCATTGTGATAGTGTTATTTTCCCAGAACTTTTCTGGATACTATTGCTCATTTTTTTCCCCTTAAAACAGTATAATCACCTTCTCTCAAGAAAGTTAGTATTTTTATTGAGGTCTTCTAGAATTTTTATATTAATTAAGAATTGACACCTCTATGATATGGAATTTTCTTATCCAAGAGTGTGTCTTTTCATGTCCTTTAGGTAGATTTTGCGTCATAGCATTTCAAGGCTTTATTTATATAGGCCTTCCTTGTTTCTTGTTAAGTTTAGTTCTGATATTTATTTATTTGTCTATTTATTCATTTTTGCTGTTATAATTGCTTCATTGAACAAGGAGACTGTTAAAGCACAATCATAAGACTTAATTCTTTCTCTCCCTCTTCCCATTGCTCATTTGCACTCACTCTGTGGGGCTTATGCTCCTGGATGAAATCTCAGGCAGGCTTGTAGTTTGTCCACTTACTCTTAGGTAATTTTAACAAACAAAATTTGAAACAAACAAGTGAAAAATAACAGCCACAAAAACAAACACCTAGTTTCCCCAAAGAGTCTTTGTTAAGTAATTAATATGTTTGGTGTCATGTAACAATGATTAAAAACTCTCTGACTCTAAATCAAAGCTCTCCCTACCTGTTCCCTCAGTTCAAGCCCTCTTCTGACTGGCAATCTGCAGTGTGGAAGGGGTACTGGTCAGATGCTTCTCTTTCTCCTCTCTTTGTTTTTGAAGCTTCCATGGTGGGCACTGATATTCTCCAGCTCTGGCTGACCATTAAAGCTCTCCAGATTTGATGGGATGAGCAAATTTGCTCCTATTTTGGGGGGATGCTTGTGGATTTTCCAGAGCCCTGCAACTGGGAACATTTGACTACCCCTCCTGTGACGTAGGTGATTCATTTTTCTCCATTGGAGCACTTAACATTTCTTCACAGTTCCTAGGAATCTAGAACCTTCCCACCTTTCCCCAAACTTTGACTTGGAACCCCCTTCCTCCTTTAGGCAGTCCACTTGGCCAGATTTTGAAATGGCTCCAAGCCTGCTACCTCTTGCATGGAACCCAGACCTGGTCAGGCAGCCTTGCCCTCATCTGTAGACGTGTAGCTTTTGCCTCAGGCAGATGGCAGCAGACTCTCTTCCTAAGACTAAGACAGCCTTACCGTTCCCCTCAGCTTGACTAAACATTAGACAGGTTTCTTTCTGACTACAGGCTCCTCATCTCCTTTTTCTTAGAGCACTAACTTTAGAAAACTTGCAATTGTAAATTCTTTCTCTACCTCTTTGAGATTTAAATCTTCTCCTAGCCTTTTGCCAGTTTTACAAACAAGAATGTCTTTCTCAAAGACTTGGGAGCCATCTCTCTGAAATGGTATTATCAAGAAAGATAGGGCTTCTATCTCCCAGTTTCTGTGAGAGGCTAGGAGCCTAATTCAGGTAAACACCAATTAGCAAACACAGATGGCCTAATCACATTGATCAACCTCCCCACTAACATCTTCCAGTACTTTTCCACTAGCTCACCCCAGTGCTTATAAACTCTCCTGCATTTTGTTTTAGCTCAGTTGAGTTCAGTCTCTCTCCACCATTGCAATAGTCTTGAATAAAGTCTGCCTTGCCTGTTTAGCTTGTTCAGTGCAGTTTTTCTTTGACACCCCCTAAGGGATTCATATCAAGCTTTCTGATTCAGGGCTATTCTTTCCAAATATATTCTCCAATTTCTAATTCCCTTCTTGAGTCCTCTCTAACCTCTTATGTACAAAACTGGCCAGCTTAGCATCATAAAACTAGTCCCTGCATGTTTTGCTCAGGTGTCTAATGCCTCACTTTGGAATGTGGCCATAATTGTAATTTATTGTTTCATGCTTCAGCAAAAATGGAAACAGAAAAGTCCCATTTAACATTGTTGGAAATTGGTTTTTCTTCCATTAATTTTCTAATTGATGTAAAATATATGTATATGAAAAGAGAGGTTGTGTAAAATAATTTCTAATTCATTCACTGTGTTGAATTCTTTCATTTTTTTCAAGTAACATACCAATTCTATTGATTTTTTCAATTATAGAAGCAAATAATCTGCAAAGCAATAAAACATTTACTTTCTCCTTTCCAATTTTTAAGCAAATTATTTTTTCATGTCTAATTATATGCCTAAGGGCCTATGGTATGTTGTTAAATAATAGTAGTTATGGTGAATAACCTTGTCTAGTTCCTGTTATTAAGGGAAATTTCTATAGTGTTGCTTTAATATGTAATATATTCAAATACTCCTTTTAATGAAGTTCTAGCATTCTTATTTTATTAATACTATTTTTCAGAAACAAATTTTAATTTTTGCTAATACTTTGTTAATAGCTGTAGAGATAATCATTTTTCTTTTTCATCTATTAAATCAATTAATTACATTATACCAGAATACCTAACATCGAATAATGTTTGCATTCCAGGTAAAAATCCAATTTTAATGATGTATTTTAAAATACAAACCAGCATTCTATTGAAGATTTTTTTCATCAATATTAATGTGTGAGATTTGCTGAGTTTGTCCTTATTGTGTTCTTTTTGGGGTTTTACACTCAATGTTTCCCTATCTTTACCAAAGGAAGTTCAAAATTTTCCTTCTTTTTATATATTCTGAAATAGTTTACATAGGAATATAATTACTTGTTTTTTAAAGATTTTGCAAAACTCCCCTGTGAAACCATCTGTGCCTAGTGGGATTTTGAAAGAGCACCTCTTAGACAACTTTCTCTATTTCTGCTCTTGTAATTAATCTTGTGAGAGACATTGCTAATGTTCACCAATATCCAGTTCTCCTTTACTTCTGGGCACATGGAAAGTTTGCATTTCCCTGTCTCCTTGAAGTTAGATGTGTCCAGTGAAATGTTAGCAGAAGTTGTATGTGTCATTTCCTGGCAGAAGCATTTAAGAGCAAAAGGTTGATTTTCCATTCCCCCTTCCTATGTTCTAGTGATTATGGAAACATGCTGAATTGACAGCATCTTAGGATCGTGCAGCCTCCAGCAACCTAGGTCCCTGAGTAACTATAGTGAATAGAGCTCCTGGCAGATATACGATGGATCTGTGGCACAAGCAGGAAATAAACCTTTGTTGCTTTAAACCACTGCAATTTGAGGTTTGTATAACAGCATAACATACTCCATCCTATTGTAACTTTTTTTATAAATTTTTACATTTCTATCTTTTCTAGGAAGTTTTCCTAGAAAGTCATCTGTTTTATGAATTGCCAGTTGCATTATAGTCAGAGAAGTTTCTTTATATCATATCCATTTTTTGGAATATTTTTGAGGTTTTCCTTGTAAGCCAACATATCATCAATTTTTGTTAGTGTTCAACAGTGCTTAGAAAGCAAAATAAAGTTTATTTTAAAAATAATTTATTCAAGGAAGAGTTGTTAGAATCATACACACTGATTTCATACTGTTTGAAAATGTGTGTCCCTTGCCTTAGGATTGAATGACAGTTTGGCTTGGTAGAAAAGTCTTAGGTCATTATTCCTCTTCTCAAAGATGAAACAAACTATAGTTTCTCCTTCTCCTTGGGAAAATAAACTTAGGTTAACCTTCTAACACTGTTTTCCAGGAAACCTGATAAAGTTGGAACATTTGCTGTATTACCAGGCAACATTTTTCATGATTGGTAAACCATATCTAAACTGGGAGGACTCTGATCAAGATTATGTTTGGTGGGAAGTAGAAATGGGGCAACCTCAAGCGCAATGTGACTCCTGAAATTGAGCATGTCCCTCGCAGTGGCTTCTATACCTATCTATGTGGCCTTGTCCTCTGAGTTGTTAGTTGGAGTGCTGGAAAAGAGCTCCTCAACCACTATGAAGACTCCTTCTGATGACACACCAGATCCATCGTGCTGATATGCTGTGTTTCTTATTCTGCATCTCTCTGTAAAGCTAAATGGTGTGACAGAGAGCCTACTGTGTCTTAAGAATGTCAATACCAAGCCTATCCCAAGACCACTGCTATAGAGTGGATTTTGCAAATATAAAAAAATTTAAAAAGTAAGAATGGTCATGTAAAGTCTAAACAAGAAGAGTAGCAAAATAGAATTACAGCCATCAATGATTGTAAAGCGTATTTTACAATAATTAAAACAGCATTGTACAGGTGCATGAATAGACAGAGACAATTAGAACAGAATAGAAAATCCAGAAACAGTGAACAATGCATGTGGAGTGGGAGTGGACCGGAGTGGGTGGACTTTTGAGGATTTGGGCTGGAAACATCTCTGTGAGAAAGCAAACTAACAGCGAACTACTGATAGTCTACAGGGCTACTACTCTGTACATAAGGATCAAGGCTGTTTGATTACATGGTATCCTTCTATAGCACTCATGTCTCTACTTTTTTTCATTTATAATTTTAGGGTGCTGTCTTAGGGTGGTCCATGTGACTCTAGGTGTCATGGGATTAAATATTCTTAAATTAATTTACTAATTCATATATTCAAGATTATTTATTGAGTATCTATAATGTATGAGTAAGTTTTTGTTAGATTTTGAGAGATGAAAACATTCACAGAATGGAGTTTATTTCCTCAAGGGCTATATTGTTTATATAGAGAATGTAAAATATGTACAGAGTACAGAAAAAGAGAGATATAAAGTATTGAGAAAGAGGCTGATCAAGTTCTATGAGAGTTGAAAAAAGAAAGAAAGAAATCTGGGGCAATATCATCATCTTACTTATAAGTTTTGTAAAAGCTAAGGATGAGGAACAGAAAATTTTTGCCAAATCAGAGTGGCTATCCTATTAAGAAAATACTTTCCGATTAAGTGACTAATGTCTGGCTGCCCACCTGCAGTGACAACCTGAAAGACCACATGCAGTCTATACAAAGGACCATAAAATCACCCAGAGTGCCATGCTCTCCCTAGCCTGTCTCCTCTGTTCTCACTCACTGCCCTGGAGACTATCATGTTGTTAGTTTGTTTTCTTGCAGAGATGCAGAGATGTTTCCAGCCAAAATCCTCAAAAGTCCACCCACTCCAGCCCACTCCCACTCCACTCCACTCCAGCCATCAAGGAGCTACAGCCAGTGTATGTCAATGGTGAGTCTTCCCATTAGAGGGGGCTTTGGGGCTGAGGCCTGGAGGGAAGAGAGAACAGAGAAAAGACCATGAAGTGGTCTAGCCACCTCAACTCCATGAGGCCCAGTCACTCCCAATAAAGAAATGACTGCCTCAGAATCATGTTAGGGTTGGATGGATAGTCGTGAAGCAGGGGACTTGGAAACATGTATGAAGTCTGAACCCTTGTCCATGGACATCTGTGAACTCTGCAATGGGCCCTGTAGATGTGAATGTGGTTTATTCCCAGGTTTGTAGCATCCAGCAGCCAGAAGGCTCAGGTGAGAAACTGCAAAGTGGTTCTTGTTAGATGAATCTTCCCAGGAAAGTGGCACAATGTGTACAATAGAGGCTGCAATACATCAATTGCCATTGATGTGAAATCTGTAGATCCAAGAGGGAACAAGAGATATTTGAGTAAGTTCTTGTGGAGAATATGAGTTAAAAAATTACAGGTGGTCCATTGAGTCTTCATTCACATGGGGACAGGGAGAATCTGGCATACAAGGCAAAGGGATGAAATCAGGCAAGAGGGAAAATATCCAAACTTATGGTATCTAAAGTCCAGGAGGAATTGTCTCAGTTGAAGAGGGTCTTAAGTACCTCTTTTAAAGGACTTGCATTCTTGGAATGGGATGGAAGGAGTCACTGAACAAATCACCTAACCCTGAGAGTTTTCATTTTGACATGTAACTTTGCAAGAGCTGAGACAGTAATTATTTAGTGGTGCGGAGCCGTTTCCTTCAAGCTGCTGCCCCAGTGCTCTTGAAGCTGCAACCTTAAAACCTGCCCTTTGATCTGTGCTCCTGTCTGCTTCTGATGGAGCCAGTGGCTGCTAGAAGCTCATCTGATTTCCTAGGAGATGGTCATCCAGCCACTCTCCTCTGAGCCTCTGAAGCTGGGTCTTCTGCCAGCATTGCTTACAGTTGCGCCACTGAAGCTTCCTATAGAGGATGGATTATCCCGTCATTCTCCTTCTATGTCTGTCACTAGCCCAGCAAAATCGAAAAGGTAAGTCATCTCCACTGGATGTTTATCTTCAGGCCCTCTAGGTGTTGTTCTATGGTTAAGGGAAGGAAGGAGATTCAGTCCCACTATGCCCACCTGGAAAGAAAGGAGAAACAAACACACTCTCAAGCTGCTCTGTGACTCAGTGTCTCTCCTTATTTGTGTCACCAATTTCCTTCTAGACAGTGAGGAGAACCAATTTTCATTGGTTATCTAAAGAACATAGAGGAACAACAGGAAAATGCGCTCTGACAGAATGGTCGGAGAAGCCAAAGGGAAAAGATCATAAGAAAAATAATCCATGGAAATTGCATCAGAGATAGGAAGGACTTTTTTAAAAATAAATGTTGGTGGAGGGCCTAGAGGATGGATGGAGTCTTAGAAGGACTTCAGAGTGGGCAACATTAAAGGATGGATTTTACAGAAGAACAGGAGAAGATGGAAATCCACACATTAAGCATGGCAATTCTGTGCCCTGGGGCATAAAGTCTGGAAGTGAGGTCTAAGTAGGAACTCAAGAGCTTGGTAATTTTTTTCTCCACAGAAAACACCAGAAGGACATTCCTGGAGAACATATTGAGCAAGACTCCTTGGAAGTTCTTCATCTTGTCTCCTTCTATCATGTTCCTTCTCTTGCTCATTTAAGACCTTCTTCCTGTGTGTCTCTCCTAGGACTCCCAAGTCATCTACTCTGATGTGAAGAAGACATAACACTTGGAGGAACAAGAGGGGAAGATCAGCAGCAAGGATGAAGCAGCCCTAAGGACTACCATAAAACTTTATAAAAATGCTCAACTCTCATAACCTGTCACAGACAGAATCTGCTTTAAGGACTCTAGGCAACCCACCTGTGTCATCACTTTTGTTCTTGTCATGTTCCTTTCCCAATATCTTCTTCTATTCATTAAATATTTATTGAACTGCTACTACATCCAAGGTACTATGCAAAGAAATTATTTCTGCTATAATGTCCAAAGAGTTGAGAAAGAAGAATGAACAAGAGAGACAAGGTCTCACCTTTACCTCCTCTGAGGTGATGTAAACAGAATCCATTTCTGGGTTTTTCTTTCCCTTCCAAACTGGGACTCCATTGTCTTTTAATTCCACAGAGATCTGTTTTAAATTGAAATTTTAAATTGAATCCTCTCTTGCTTTTGTGAAAGCTTTAGGGTTGAGTTTGTGGGAGGAAACAGCAGCTTGAGTTAGCTTGCCATATTGTCCACTCTTGAATGTTCAGTTTTTACGTTAATTCACATTGATTTAAAATTAACAGGGTGTTTGTGCCTTTTTGAAATGCTAAATGTTTTACGTTCATTGTCACTATCATGTAGGGAGTAAGACCACAGCCTTTGGAACATCCTGCTTGGAGTGTGTCCCAACTCCATCCCCTATTTATTGTGTGGTCTTGAGCAAACTACTTAACCTCCCTGTGCCTCTGTTTCTTCACCTTTAAATGGGGATAACCCATAGGTTATTATGAAGATTAAATAAATATTTGTAAATCACCTAGAACAGTGTCTGGCATATAGGTAGCACTATATAAGTGTTCATTAAATAAAATATGCATAATTATCACTTAACCTTAAACTCAGTACTAAGAAAGTTCAAAAAGCTGAGTAATATGGGTCTCTAACCAAATGGCTATCAAATGCAACTATCAGAATTTTCACCACAACACCTCTTTGATTAACATTTTATATAATTCCGTCCCCTGCCAAATATCTTTGTTCACCAGTGGGAGGGACATAGGTAACTGTGGGCTTGGATTTGATCATTAATCTGCCAAAAATAATTTCAAATGTTTTATAAACTATAATGAATAATTTTGAAGTTCATCAGAAAAAGTAAATAATTAAGAATGGTTACAATTATTTTTAAAATTTTTATGTTGAAATAATTATACATCCTTGGCAAGACCACTTAACTTCTGAGCTCTGAGCATCAGGGACCGAGAGCTAGCATATCCTATAGATTTATTACAGGGTCAGGGCAATCTCAATCCTATGATTAATGCTGGCACCACCTTAGCCGTGATGAACTACTCTCAGCTATTATTTACATCTAACCATCCCTCGGGGATAGTATACACTCCCATTATTAATAGTAACTATGGTATAAAAACCTGTAGGGCAATATATCAAAACTGTAGAGGGACATAGGTAATTTGATCTATCTCTGCTCAGCCTCCCCTCTAGTCACTCCAAATCACTCTTATCTATTAAGAATTATTTATCTATATATTTCTGGCTTGCCAAAACCTGTGGGAAATTATAGGCTTTCAGGAAACTTTCCATGTTACCACTGTCCAGCTCAATGGTTCAATTGCCAGTGACCACTCTGATCTTAGAAAGAGACTATCTAAGAGCTGCCATTTAACTCTCCTCCACACACTTAACACAAGTACATACGACCCAACCATTCTGAAATCTAAGGGGACTACACCTGGACCATTTGAGCTGAGAGGGGCCACAAAAACCTGTGGATTTTTATATATAAGATGATATATCCTCATTGTACAAAAATTAGAAATAGAGAAAATTTAAAAGATAACTATTAAAATCACTCACTTCCATCACTCTGCGACAATTGCTAGTAATACTTCAGTGCAAAGGGTTGATCAGCTAATCATACATTACGAGCATGATACAGAATTGAAACAACCTTATAGGAAAGACCAATCTCCATTTTCTCAGCATTCTATGTGAGGAGATAGAGATCACACATCAGAGGAGTCTCTTCCTTCCTGGCTTTCTGTTTTTACAGAACATTATGTAGAGTAGCTTCTGGTCCCTGCTTCCTGTTACTTTTTGAAAGACCTCTTCAGGTCACTTGCTGAGAGAGTCTCTCCTCAAAATGCTGAATTAGGGGGATCTCATGCTGCTGTGATCATTGCTGCTGACGTTTGGTGAGTGGACAACTTGGAATGAGATGTGGGGGAGCAAGAGGATGGAGACCTGAGTATGTAGCGATCCTTGGGGTTTTCTCAGAGTCCACATCTCTGGCCAATGCCTAGCAGCAAGGCTAGGTCTCCACTGCCATTTCGGTCTACAGAGATATTTGAGAATTGAAAAAATGAGAAGACCTAGATTTCCAAGAATGCATAGATATGATACATTTCAATTTCTATTGGGAAGAAAGTCTTTGTCATAAATTTCTGTTCTGATCATATAGGAAACTTTATAAATGATGTAATTGGGATTTTTTTCAATACTAAACCCCAGTAATCCATTCCTCCACATACTGAATAAAAATCAAAACTATTTAGATAACAGATTAATATTCATGAAAGACAATGAGACCCCTTAATAAAGTATCACTGCTTAATTGTGGACAAGGGAAGATCAGAACTTTGCTGACAAGCACCACCCCTTTTTCTGTATTTGGTAGGCACTCTGTACATAATTTTAGAATGAAGGAATGGATTATTAAGCCAAAACTTGGCCTAAAGTTGGGAAAGGGGGACTTGCACATCATACAAGACATAGGAGAAAGCCCTCTTCTTCTCCATGTTTTCTCCCTGGCTCGTAAGCTATATTGGGTCTCTGGAGAAATAGAAGTAGTAGTGAAAGGAATAAACACTGGAGTGTAGATGAACATCTTGGAAAAGGGAACAGCACTGAGTAATAAGCAATGCATATGTTGGAAACTTCCTTTGTGGGTGTAAAATGAATTATGAGATATAGTGTTGTTGGGAAATGTATAGCCTTTGGGGAGATGTGGAATATGGGAGAAGAAATATGAAAGGACGAGGGAAAGAGAGAAGACTGGAATGGAACTGGGAAAGTCCTCGGAATTATAGGTTGAAGAGAAATGAGGATCATGCTCTGTGCTCATTTCTCATTATTCTCTCTCTTGCAACTTTGGTCAGAGAACAATTTAGTACCTATTTCCCTGCTGTTACTTTCTTACAGATTTTGAGAAATGCTGTCCTTCAGACCAGCTCAGGAGGCATGAAGGTTCTACCTCAGACAGATGAGATTGAGGACAGGCAGACATGCAAATGCTTAGTTGTTTCCTCAGGCCCAGGCTGTTCTGTTTTCATATGATGTCTGCTCTGAAAATATGCATGTTTTGCTGAATGGACAGACGCTATGTGATCTTTTAAAGGTTTCCAATTCTTTGCCCTTTAAATCAGAGGCTCAGAACTGGTGGTCTGTGCCCTGTCTCTAGCTCACAGACCTGTTTTGTTTCACTAGCATGTTGTGTTTTCTTTTTTATTAAAAACTTTACATTTGTGGACAAAATGGCTTTGGGCTCTTCCTCCTAAACTGTATCTTGGATATAACACCTAAACAACAGAGAGGTTGGTGCCTATCAAAATGTTACATAAAAACTATCATAAATACCTCAAGAGACAGAAATATAGGGAGCTGCTAAGAGAGGAAGAGGCAGATGGGAGGTGAGGGAGAGCTTTGTGGGTGAGATCTCTTCTATCCCTCGTATTGGTCTGAACTGATCATTGCCCAGCCCAGCTGGGCAATTCTTCTACCACCAGAGCCAGTGGAGTAGCTATCAGGGTGACACCAGAACCCAGTCATTGTAGGCAGCAGATAACAATGGGTACAGGTGTACTGCTGGGTTCCTGGGAATTCCTGCCTCCCCACTGCCATCCACAGCCCATGGACTCAGTGGTTATCATTGAAAGAGGCAGAGAAATCCCTTGGAAAAGAGCAGTGACCAGGGTAGAAGTACAGAGAAATCCTCTAGTGGGCAGGCAAATAGGGAATGATTGTGTCCAATTAGGGCTCTGGAGGTTTTCTGCATGCACACACTTCTTAACACTCCCTAGACACATCCAGTTGTGCACAAGTTAAAGAATAGCCAAGTAGAGATCAGAATTATGAAAATCATAATAGTCAAAATAAAAATAACTGATAGGTGTATGAATTACCACAGAGAATAATTCTAAACAAAAAAGTAATCTGAAAGATCAGGAAAAACTCTCCTAAAAATATCAAAAGGGGATAAATAAATGGAAGCTATAAAAGGAAAATTAAGAAATATGGATGACAGCAGTATAAGTGTCAATATCTGTATAATGTATGTGCTACAGATGAAAATAAGAGGAGAAACCTCATGGAAAAAGTAATAACCAAGAGTTTTATATAATCAGAGAAAGATGAGAGATTTCACATTAAAAGTGTCATAATTTGCTAAGCTGAACAGACAGGAAAAACCTAAACATTAAAGTAAAATTTAAGAATATCAAAGACCAAGGGAAAATTCTGAAATATTCAAGAGGATAAAGGTATTATTTATAAGTCACAGAAATCAGATTGATTTCAGACTTCTTAACAATGACAATAAATGCAAGAAGTCAATGGAAAATAATATTTTCAAAGTGGAACATTTAATCTTATATCTAGCTAGATGAGGGTAGATAATCTTATATCTAACTAGACTAAAAAAACCAAATCTAAAATTTTGTGTCTAACTAGACTTTCATTTTACTATGAGAATGAATAAAGACATTCTCTGGTTTAACAGGCCTTGAGATTTTAATACACACACACACACAAAACCCTCTAAAAACACTCTTAGAGGAAGTGCTCCAATGAGAAGAAAAATATATGCAGGAATATACCACAAGATATGAAGAGTAAGTTTGAGTAATCAAATAGTAAAATTTTGTTGTTTGAATAAACAATGACAAAATACGTAGAAAGAAAAAATAAAATAAATTAATAAAATTCTATTACTTAAACTCAAGAGTATGATAACATGATTGAAGGGTAGGAGGGAGTTGTTTTGAAGAAAAATAAATGGATGCTGCTACTCC